>JAVQJF010005483.1:0-49472 GCA_036023855.1 Gadopsis marmoratus
TAAACAGTTAGTCAGCACTCACACACTAATTTATGCTTTGGATGAGTAGATGTGAGTTGTAAAAGGTTGTAATGGTCTAATTAGTATTAATATGAGTGAAAAAGTGAATAAAATAAAAAGAAAATTTTCAGTCAGCGGTCAGCAGCTCTACATACTGAGCTAAGGCCCTCTAGGGAAAGTCTGTTATAGCTGCACGCTGTCTCTCCTTCAGCGGCGCCATGTTTGTAAACACAGCTGGAGCTCATTAAGCGCCTTCACAGTCACTTATACACACAGACAGCAGCCAATCAGAGAGTTTGAGACTTATCTCAGTAGGTAGAGCTGCCGTCCTCGAACCCAGAGGTTGGCTGTTCGAATCCACCTCTGGGCAAAATAATTTTTTTGATTTTATTCACTTTTTCACTCATATTAATACTAATTAGACCATTACAACCTTTTACAACTCACATCTAGTCATCCAAAGCATACATTAGTGTGTAAGGAGAGGAGAATAAATACAGGATCCTTTTAAAGTAACAGAGATAGAGCTGTTGACCTTCAAACCCAGAACTCACGATGAGATGAGAGGAGACTGTACACTTGACTGCTAATACATGGAAACCTACTGGAGTCTCTCTGAGTCCATGTTTGTCTCTCTTCCTGTCTTCCTGAACATCAGGCCAGCTATTCAGTTTAGCTCAAGCTTTTCAGCCAATATTCAAACATTTTCAGTCTGATTCAACATTCAGGCCAGCTATTCAGTTTAGCGCAAGCTTTTCAATCAATATTCAAACATTCCACATAATTCAATCTTTTTCAGGATGATTAAAAATTTCAAGCCAGCTATTCAGTTTAGCGCAAGCCTTTCCACATAATTCAAACATTTTCAGGATGATTAAAAATTTCAATCACATATTCAGCTTAGCGTGAGCAATTCAGCATCAGCATTCACACCGCAATTTCTTCAGAAATTGCATTCTCTAGTTTACAATAGCGTTTTTCTTTTACTATGCATGTTGCTTAGTGGGACTGCTGGCATTCCTTGCCTTGAACAATCCTCTTCAAATCTGGCTTGTATTCCGTTGTTGCCACTCGAAGCAATTCTTTCACGTGGCTGTGAGTCAGAACAGATCGAGCGCTGGTGCCTTGCCCGCTGGCTTTTAGCAGAGTGGGGAAAAGCGTTAAATGCCCCTACTGGGAAACTTTGCGGTATTTTCATCTCACGCACATGCGCGTTTGACGAGAATACCGTATTGAACTCAAGCGAAGCGAACACGCACATTAAAAAAAGACACAAACACAAACTTCGATATGAACGTAAGAGCCGCATGAAACCAGGCACAGAGCCGCGGGTTGGCCAGTTCTAGATGTTTAGCTGCTGACATGCTCATTCTTTTCCTAGCGAGATTCTATTGGCATCACGTTTGCATACTAAAAATATACCGTCTACTTAACTTTGAGAGCTTTATTCATTTCTGTGTTCTCAAATTAGTTTTCAAATGTAACATTGTAGACCCAGATCCTCTTTCCAGATTTATTCAAGGACAAGATAGTGACAGAGCAACTAAGAGCATGGTGAATGGCAACTGCAATATACCACACTGTATATCTACATTTCAGCTTTCTCCATAAAGGGCTGTCAACTGGTGTCAACAGATTGAGTTCTTTTGATGATGCATTGCCTCCCGTTTGATTGGATGACTTTCACAACGAAAGCTATCCCTGTTTGAGGGACCCTTCATGTCACCTTCTCTCCCCTGTTTGAACACAGTTTGTATTTATTTATAGGAGGTCTATCCCAGCAAACCCTGGGCAGTGTGTCAACGCTGCTGTTCCTCCCCTTCTCTATTCATTGTGCCAATTCTTATCATCCTCCTCTACCCCCTTCTTCTGCCTTTGCCCTAGGCTTCCAGGATGTCCACGTGATGGTCTTTGTTGGATTTGGCTTCCTGATGACATTTCTCAAGCGATACAGCTTCGGTGCAGTGGGTTTCAACTTCCTCATCGCAGCCTTCGGCCTCCAATGGGCGCTGCTAATGCAAGGCTGGTTCCACTCCCTGGACTACACTGATGGAAAGATCAAAATTGGAATTGAAAAGTAATTGTTCAGTTTTACTGCCAAAGGGTTAAACAGTTCCATTCGTCTTATTATTTTTAATTGTGCTGAAAGGATACAACTGACAATAGAAACTCATGGCTCAGTGATAATATATATACAAGGCCACAACTGCGACAATCTGAAGCAAGTGATGTTATTCAGCTCTGGTTCGTTCATTTAATTACTGGAAAATATGGGAATATGGTTCCACCTGCATGGTCGCCTTAAAAGCAAACACAGGGCTACACAATGATAGGTGCATTCTTACTATATATTGTATAAATATAAATATTGTCATATATTTGGCCAGTGCAGATTGCAAATTATCTTGTTTTGCATTTTACATTTGGACTTTTTCCCTCCTCCTCAGCCTGATCAATGCTGACTTCTGTGTGGCAGGCTGCTTAATTGCCTACGGCGCAGTGCTCGGTAAAGTCAGTCCAGTCCAGCTGTTGGTTCTGACTCTGTTTGGGATCACTTTGTTTGCTGTGGAGGAGTATATTATCCTGAAGGTCATACATGTAAGTTGAAACAAGAATTTATATTTGTCTTGATAATTGTGCTAAACACCTCATGTTGTAGCTGATGACGTTATTACTTGCCAAACACACCAGCAGAGTTTTGTGTTTGTGGTTCAGTTGCTTTCAGATTTCCACACTGAGCATACGCCCACATCCTGTAACATACACATGGTTACATGGTTTGCTGTCGATTATGCTGAAGGTCAACTAAAAGCATTCAAGCAAGACACAAAACCAATCACAAGAGAATCTACAGCATGTGTTGCAAAATAGATGTATAGATTTATTTTATCTAATTTTTTAGCTGATTTTTCAATATTCTAAACTAAATCCAACAATTTTTTAAAAGATTAAAGTAAAAAAACACAATCAGAAATTCAAATAGCACATCAAGTAGCAGTAACCACCTTTGCAAGCATCTCATAGCATCCTTGTAGCTGTAACAAATGTATCTACTGCTACTGCTGCTTCTTCTAATGCTGATATTGTCTTACCTGAAGGCCATAGATGCTGGAGGCTCCATGGTGATCCACACATTTGGAGGTTATTATGGTCTTTCCATCTCGTGGATGCTCTATCGGCCAAACCTGAACCAGAGCAGTCGTCTGCAGGGCTCCGTCTACCACTCAGATGTCTTTGCTATGATTGGTGGGCGTGATTTAATTACATAATGATTCATTTTTTTTACTTCCCCTTATTCTGGAGGTACTCTGGATCTGCTAGATTTTTAAGGTCCACCCTGCTTTCTGTATAGGCACCCTCTTCCTGTGGATGTTCTGGCCCAGCTTCAACTCAGCCATCACATATCACGGAGACGGACAGCACAGAGCAGCCATCAACACCTACCTGGCTTTGGCCTCAACCGTGCTCACTACTGTGGCTATCTCAAGCCTCTTCCAGAAGCATGGGAAACTAGACATGGTAACGACCAGCACTGATTGTTTTTTTATGTCAGCCATAAACACTCATCATGTAATAATGTAAACTGTTATGTATGACAGACATTATGATGGTAGAAGGTGTGTACATTTGTCAGGTTGACAGTATTTATGCTGAAATAAATCACCTTGCTGAATTGTCAAACATGACATGCAGGACTTGTGGCCCACCTGAACAAACTCAAATTTTATTTTACCTTGAAGTGATGTGGTGGGTGCCCTGTTTCACCTGATACAGTGACCAAATCATTCAGTAAAGAGAGGTCAAACTGATGCACAACTTCTGCTGTGACTAACAGATAGCTTTTTTCTGCACACTTCTCTCAGGTGCACATCCAGAACTCCACCCTCGCTGGAGGCGTCGCAGTGGGAACTGCAGCAGAGTTCATGCTGATGCCCTACGGGGCTCTGATCGTAGGATTCTGCTGTGGTATCGTCTCCACACTGGGATACATCTACCTCACGGTATGGTATTCCTCTGGTTTATTGTGTTCTAGCTATTATGAGATAAGAGCCATGTTTAGTTGTATAAAGTGTTCATTTGTCAAGCAAGACAATTACCTACAAAAATGCACACATTTAAATGAAACTACAAAACACTTTGACACTCCACAGTCACATAAAAACATACCCAAAAAAATTGTTTGGGGGGGAGGGGGTGCATTGTTTTCCTAAATCTGCCACACATTACTTTTACTGCTCTCAAGTCAACTGTCAGGTGCAAATGTGTGTCCTAAAACTAAGTCATGCTAAACTGTTGCATTTTCATAGTAAGATCCTAACTGTCTCCCTCAGCCATTCATGGAAAAGTACCTGAAGATCCAGGACACATGTGGAATCCATAACTTGCATGCCATGCCAGGAGTCATAGGTGGCATTGTGGGAGCCATTACTGCCGCTGCAGCAACAGAGTCAGTTTATGGTGCTGAAGGGTGAGTGGTCCTTGCTTACAATTAGGAAACCTGCAGCCAGTGGTCATGGCAGCTTAAACTTTTTAAATTAAATGGATAGATGATGATTAACCAGTATATAAAAAAGGATTAAAAAAAACAGTAATATTTGTTTCCTTATGTCCTAATATGGTCCTTTGTTCTGAGAGACCAACATTGTGAGTCCCTACTTTTTTTGTATTAAAGGCTGATTAAGAACTTTAACTTTGAGGGTGCTTTCAAAGACATGGTACCCACACGGCAGGGTGGTCACCAGGCTGCAGCCCTCTGTGTGGCTATCTGCTTTGGTGTAGGAGGAGGCATCATTGTCGGTAAGGAAGAACCACTGCAATCACCCTTCAATTTGACCACATACCTGTACATATACTGTATGCCTGTAAATAACTATGGCATTACTGTGAAAGATAAGATTGGTGTATTTACACACAGTGGATGATGGACTGTGTGTGCCAATGTGGATAATGACTTTATTTGTATTCTTGTCAGGTTGTATCTTAAGATTACCTATCTGGGGAGATCCTGCAGATGACAATTGTTTTGATGATGAGTGCTATTGGGAGGTGAGAGACAACTCTTTACAACCATAAAGACATTTTTAACAGTTTGAAACAGGAATGTCAATATCAAATCACAATTCGGTCAGTAGTTCATCCCACAGAAAATGGTGACGTTGCACAGAATGAATACCAGATATCTCAAACATCTTGTTTGATTTTGTTTTGAGTGACGTTTTGACAAATGCAGTCCAGTTAAAATGCAATTTACTAAATGAGTTTGGAGGCACGTCCTTTCGGGCAACAACAGCCACAATGCTGCACCTTGATTGATCACCTGCTCTAAACCTGCTGATTGGAGGCTTTCAGTTCATCCGGTCCAATCCGATCTGATGGAGAGATTTTCTCTAATTCTTTTCTGTAAGGAGCCAATCAGCTGTGGTGCATTACAAGAGATACTGAAAAGCATCTATGGGTAGATCAATACTGTAGATTTACAGTATACACAGTAAACAGTTCATAATTTTCAAGTGCAGATAGCATCATACATTCTGTTGATCGTGTGGTCATTATTCTCCCCCTGAACCAACTCCAACTGTTCACAGCTTCCTGAGGATGAAGAGAGCGTCGCACCAGTCCTTCAGTACAACAACCACATGCGGAACAAAGATGTGTAAGTGTCCTTTTACTGTATCTGACAACTAGGGGGCCCTGAAGGTTAAAACACAACGACATTTCACCGCATTGAATAAACTATGAATTGACTTGGGTTCGGTCCAATCACAAACAAGAAGTGTTGTCCCTCCCTTTCTGTAGTCTGAAATGTCATTGTGATTTGTAAAATGTTGTCGCATTTTGACCTTAAATGGCCACCGAAGAAAAAGTGTCCTGGTCATGGAGATATGCTATTCTCATACAAGCGACGCAGGTAGTGCCTTTGTTGTCAGTGTCCTCTTGGTGGCAGCAGATCCACATTTATTGAGACTACGTGTGATTCTTTGTCATTCCTGTCATTTTCTGGGGAATTTATCTTTTCATAGTGTTGAGTGCTAAATGAGCACACGATCAGAATGTGGCTATAGACCGCACTGCACCAGCTGCCGCAGAGGCCTGCGCTGTCCCTGTAAGTCAGTGGTGGCTAGATTATGAAATGCTGAGGTTGTCTGTGCCTGCAAGGGTTTTGTTGATAGGGGTTTTTCACAGCACAGCTCCACCCGCAGCTCTTCAAAGTGACCTTGAAGTTGTGCAACAGAAGTCGTGTTTGCTGTGGAAATAAGAATGACACTATTAGAAAAAAAACTGAACCTGTGGATTCAACATGAATTTAAATTTGAATAAATGAAACATTATCTTCTGTGTAGAGTGACACAGAGTATACAGGAACATCTAGAGGCCAAATCCTAATAAATTAAAGGTTCTTTTTTTAAATGAAGGCCATAAAAGGAAATATATTTATCAAATCGTTTACGCCACACTCTGTTTATTTAAAATAGTTTGATTTGCTTATATTTACATTGTTTTTCACACATTATGTAATGCCTTTTGTTTCAGAGCGGAGTCAAATTTCAACATGGAGCAGAACTGATGCTAGGACTTGATCATGATTGATCTCTCTCTTTATCACACGTGGCCCATTTGTTCCTTTTATGCTCCTGCTGGACAGAAATATTCAGTTATTTTTCATACAGGGATTGAGTCTGAATTGAGTCTTAAAATCTTTTTTGTTTGTGTGAAGTGAAAAAATCTGCCAGTGAAATAAGATCTTTACTGTTTTCTGAGATATTTTATTAAAAAACATTTAACTCAATTAATAATCAGTCAAATAGGAGTAATATAAGTAATATATCTTGGTAGTAGTGGAGTGATTTGCCTGATTTCAACATTGAGAGACAGGTACATTTACTTAGAAAACTGCAGAATCTTTTGTAATATTTTATATAATTTGTATGCAGTGCTGTTTGTTAACTATAATACCAATAGACATAAAAAAAAGAAAATAAGAAAGAAAAGTGCAGAATCTTTCTCTGGCTTCACATAAAACAGGATGTGATGGATCAGTGCTGGACTAAAACATGATGAGCACATAACCACGGTTCCTTTAAGTGGTTGTAAGAAAAATATTTAAAATTGTGTTTTGTATTACGTTTGCTCCACTTGAGCTGCACTGAAAGGAGTTTCCACTGGAGCTTTCACATCTTAGTTTTTCCTGACTAAAATGTTTTCTCTCAGTGTAACATAACAGACTGCAGGATAATATGGAGACTTTTAGGCAACTTTATTCTGTCAGCTTCATTTGCTATATGTTTATTTGCATAGTTACATCTTCTCCTTTATTGTCATTAGATGCATTGAAAACAGAACTTAAGTGATTTTGTATGTCTTCATGGAAAACCTTTACACTGAGATGTATAATGAGAGTATGTATTATAAACCATTACTGATTTGTGAAAAAAATCATAAAAATAAGAGCTTACCTATTTGGTGACACGTTATTTTAGCCCCTTACTTACAATTTGTAAGCTGTATATAAACACTTAATAAATGGTTTATAAGACACTAAAGTGTAATGTGAACACAAAAAGGATATGTTTAAGTATTTATTCATGTACCGTATTTGTCAACAATTATAACTACTTCTATTTTATATTCATGTTGTATATTAATACAACAGTTTTACTATGTTGTCATTTATCATCTGTTTATCCACCAACCGCTACTTATGGGTGCGAACAGGAGGAGTTACAGTTGCTGAGAAACCATGAATAAACACTGATATATGCTCACAACTAAATTATAGTGTAATATAAACCATTTGAGGGTTTATGTAATGCTTATAAATGCTAAATAGGGGAATTAAGATAAAGTGTTATTAATCTAAAAATGAATGATTTAGTCAAAAGCTGATATTTGTACACATAAACATTGTTCACAGTAAAATATGTATGTAAGTTTGTTCATGAAGATGTACTTTTGAAAATTAATAAATAATTATTCATAAATTGTCATAATTGCTTGATTTATGTTGTACCCTCTTCATTTGAATTCAACAAATTAAGTATTTTAAAAAAAATCTATTTTATTAATATTTTATACCTTTAACCACATGTAGAAAATAATGAATTTAAAAAAAAAATCAAGATTCACCAATCAAGCTTAAGTGGTCATGTGTTTCCCTCATTAAGAGCCCCTCAGCGTCCCCTCTCATGTGGGGTTCGACTGAGGGTAAAGGTCACACCCTTATTGCTCTCTCGGGACACTGTGGTGACCACAAGCAAACTAGAGACCAGCCTCATCATCATGACCTCGCGTCAAAGAGTAGCACAAGGGCAATGTCACTGAGAAGGCTGCACACATGTGCTGGAGTCAATCATTTGAAATTGATTGATAGAGAAAATTCCTGTGGGTTCATACACTAATTATTGCTGCTATTGTTTGCACGTTGACAGGTAGAAATGCAAAGGAGCAGATTTAATCCAAGAGAAACAGTCTTCCAATAAGTAGAACATGATGTCTATAAATACTGAATGTCATTTCAATTCGCAGTTTATTTCTGTATCTGCTAAACAGCCCTCCTGTCCATCATTTTCTGATGACGGCTGCGATTTCCATGTGCTCTGTCTTCTGTCCACCTGGCTGCGGTGTTTCATTGGTCGAAGGCAGCAGCAGCTCATGGTGGGAGTGCGAATGATTCCCACACATGAGTAGCGGCGAGGAATCCGTCTCCTCGTCCAGTCTCCCTGCTAACAAAGGCAGGCTTAGTGCTGTTTTCTTTTGTCATCAGTAACGTGTTTGAGTAAAGGAGGTAATGGTGCCACAAGTGCTCCAATTAAACGAGATGCAGCCCTGCTGGGAAGAAAGGTTCCCCCATTGCCCTCGATACCCCCCTAATACATACACGCACATATATACATACACACACACACACACATAAACTGGGCCTCTTCTCATCCTACCCCCGTGCATTTCCCGCCCCAACTCTGCTCATCTTTATTCATCAGCCACTTAAAGGGCAAATGCAGAGGCCTGTTAAAACTAAATCAAACTTATTTATTAATGATGGCAGGCCTTCCCCTCTCAGGTTGAGAGAGCCAAGCCTTGCGGCATCATGACAGCCATGTTTGAAGAGGTTTACCCTCCTCTGGACAGATACTGGCCACAGATGTGACTTCCACAAGGGGAAACATAAACTCTACTGGCATAGCAGGGGAGGGGAGGGGGGGCAACCGAGAGGCCACCGATAAGGTGAGATGGAAAAACTTCAGGAGGCAAGGGGGCATGAAAAGGGGGAGGGAGAGACAGAGAATGAGGCCTCACTTTCATTGCTCATGACTGACCGGCTGCCATCCGGGCTCAGTCATGATCGTTGATTGACAGGTGGAGGGAAGGAGAGGGTGGGAAAGAGGGTGCAGGATGAGAGCGTAGAATGGGAGCTGCACAAAACATACTCCCATACAGGGGGAGACGCTCATTAATGATAAAGAACAAACCAGGAAAAGCATGTTTTCTCTGCATGCCAGCGATGTTGTTTGTAGGTCGAGATTAGTTTGTAATCTTCTATATAAAATGTACAGATCACTGCAGAGCTAAGTACAACGTGGGAGGTCGTTTTAGAGCACCTGGTTGTGGCTATTTGGATTTTTGTTTTCTGATTTTTCACCACTATTCTAAGAAAGCAACATCATATGCCTGATGGTGATTATGTTGCCTGCCAGCGCATTCATCTGATTGTTTTAATCTTGCAGTTCACGGATGTGTGTCAGTCACTCTGTAGTAAAACTCCATAGAATTCACTTTACAGTTACGAGGATTTACAGCAGTTAGAAAACTATTCAGGGATCCATGTTCACTCCCTTATAAAGAGAGCAGTAAAAGCCCCTATTGAAAGCAGCCACAAGTCCATAGAACTGTTTATAAGCTATTCAAGCCCCTTCTCTTTTCTCTCTATACTTTCTCGCTATACAGCTTCAGTGTCCCCTAAAGGTTACTTCTCAGCAGGTGCATCTAACTTCCAAAACCTCTCCAAACCTTTAGATCTCAACTGTCTTTTTGATGCCCAGTCCTGGCACTTACTGGGTGCCATAATTTCCCACCATCAGTCCTGTCCTCATGGCCAGTGCTGGAAAGTTACCACGGTAAAGATACAGGTAAAGATTTAACATTAAAAAAACATATGATACGCTTGTTTCATATTGCTTCACATATTGTTTTGGCTTGTGACCCTTTACAGACAAAAGCAGTGTCCAGTTAGGACCCCTCATCACCTTTCATGAGTTGATCCACCAGAGTGATTTTCCTTCTGAACTTCCCAGATTGTTTCATTTGAATAATTGTTTGAGGTAAAATTATCAATTATTTCACAAATAACAGCAAAGACTAGAGAAAAGTCCAGAAAAATGTATATTTGAATATCCTAACCCTTCATCATCTAACGACCCCTCAGACTTATTTTGTGACCCGCTCAGCGGTGGAAAGAACAAGTACATTTACTCAAGCACTGTATACTCGGGGCCATTCTGCATAACGATTGCAGGACTTTACTTTTATTTACAATGTGGTCATTTCCACCACTGGGGGGCCCAACCCTTACATTGGGAACCACCCAACTAAAATACTTAAGATCAGCTCTATCTTTTTATTTTGTTGTACTAGTACATTTGCTCGAGTACATGATCCGAATACTTCTTCCACCACTGCCCATCATTTTCTTCCCTTCTGCTTGCAACCTGTGGATGAACCTCCCAGCTCTACCCGCTCCAGGTATCCACAGGCCTCCCCACACCACTGGACTGTCCACAGAGGCTGCTTAAGTGTCCCTATCAGACCACAGTGGAGAGGAACAGCAGATTAACCATGATCCTATCCGCTCACCGCTAGCCCCTTCATACGCTCCGTTACACCAGCATTTAAAAGGAGGAGGGGACACCATTCAGGCCCCTGATATGAATCCCAGACGTAGGGACAAGAACAGAGCTTTCACCCCAGTCTCACAGAAAGACCCCTTTCTGGCACCCTCTAATTCTGGTTGCTACGGGATTCTGGGTTCAATGGTGGACTCCCGTTGTGAGGGGGACAAAGCCCCTCAGTCATTCGGCGATGGTTGCTAGGGGAGGCAGAATGTATGGGGAGGGACGGGCTGCCGTTGTCCCACACGAAATGTCTCTCTTAAGGCGGCCGAGATCTGGTGATTGACAGGTGGCTACACGCTCCACTGCAGATCACCCGGGAGGTCTGGGGGGCCTTATATCTGTGACCTTGTGTGTGTGTCTATGGCAGGCTATGTTGGTTGGCAGAGTGAACACGGGGGTTGGGAGTATATACCCTTGGAGGTTTATGCCACTATGAAGGTGGCACCATTTATTACCTGTAGAGGGAGCTGCTTCTGCTTCAAGTAGCTGTTCGATCATCCTGTAATGATCTACTGTGTTGGTGTCTTTGCCTGTGATCCTGGCTGGCAAAGGTGGAAGAAGTGCTCAGATACTGGGGTAAAAGCACCAGTACAAGAATGTTAAAATACTCTGCGTTTGTTAAAAAACATGCATTCTAACACTTCTTACAGTCCAAAATATATTGTTGCTTATTGTTACTTGCATGTTTGCGATTCACTCTGCACAAAGCCTGCAGGTCACACACACACTGAGAATGCACTGCACAGTGAAGTAGTTGTGTCCAGCAGTTATATATTTTTGTGTTTTCATTTACATATATTTTGTTTTTCTTAATAAGGAAGGAGGAGGAAGTAGATGTAATTGTAAGATTTTTGTGAACTTTTGTGAAAAAACTATATTAGACATAAATTTAAATTGAAGTATGTCTTCAAACATGTCTGGAGGGAATCTTTAAGTAAAAATACAGACGTAGTATAAACCAAATGTGCTCAAAGTGTCAAAAGTAAAAACACTGCATGAAAATGGCCCATATGACTGATTTTAAATGACATTATTCGATTCTTAATAGAGATGCATTGATGCATGAGCAGCATTTTACTGCTGTAGCTGGTTGCCCTGGATCTAGTTATAACGACTTCATAGTTTGGTAGTTAAGTCCAGCGGTTCCCAATGTAACGATTGGGCCCGTCCTCAGGGTCACAAGATAAATCTGAGGTGTCTGATGTGATTCATGGGGTAGGAAAGAAGAAAAAATAAATTTTTGCCTCACAAATTTCTATGTTCTGACTTTTCTCTAATCTTTGCCTTTTTGTGAATTAATGCATCATTTTACTTCTTTTGGTGTCCGAACACTTATTTAAATGAAACCATCTAAGGAGTTTAGAGTGGAAAAGACAGTTTGGTGGAAATGCTAACAAGATACCTGAAATTTGTCAAACTCCCCTCTTGACCCAGTGTCCCCTCAAATGCCTAAAATCAGAATCCATCACAATATTTTCTAAATAACGTTTAGTGGATTACAGACGTGTTGGACATATGAATAAATAAAATCTGCCAATAAATAGATAGAACCTGAAAACTGGATTAAAACATGAAAACTAAAGCCTGGGTCTAGTAAGTCTAGTATGTCTTGTATTGGTGCGACTGCAAAGTTGTCAGTAAACTTTACTGAACGAACAGAGAGTAGCAGAGATGTACAGTTTGCCTTAGTTTAGGTAAAAAAAGAAGTGCTTCACTGTCAGAGCTAAAGATAAAAGCCTTTGTGTAAGTGAGACAGATTGTAAATTAAAATGGAAATTTAAGGCTGTGAGTTTGTGTTTATCGGCATCAAAAGGATTAGTGATATTCAGATTTGTGTCTCTCCTCCTCCAGCCTGGGAACCATTATCCCATCGGTCTCTAGACATCAGCGGCCCCTGTTTCCCCCTCCAGGGCCACAGAGGTGAGTGGGAACAGACAGGGTAGGACGTGGGGCTCTAAAGGGGTTCACACACGACACCGTCTCCCCTCAGATAGACTGAGGGGGCTCCCTGTCTGGGAGTGTCTGGGTTCTGCACTCCCAGACAGGGAGCCCTTCCATCCGTCAGATGCTCTCCATCCCCATCCCCCTCTCTCTTCCCCTTGACCTTGACTCTGTCACCGTAGCCCTCCAGACAGTCTGGGGTGAAAGGCTAACACAGCAGCCACACATCAGACACGGTTCAAGTCCCCTGTGTCCATATGAATGTTGAATGGTATATCTCCCTAAAATCAGCCTGTTGGAATGTGGCTTTGAATTCCTGCAGACATGCACCCTCACGGAGGCCGTTAGTAATTATTGTGACAAGATATTAAGACCATGAAAACAAATGAGATTTTATTGCTTCTCTCTGTCTCATCCTGTAGGAATATGGATTCAAAGTAAAAATAAACAACATTTGTAGTCCAAATAAATATGCTGTCATTTAATCATCTATATTACTTTACTCCTAAAGACAATCAGCTTTCAGCCGCAGAAAGTACCATTTCCATGCAGCCATGCCACATTTTACCTTTCACCTTTGCTGATTCACATCGTCTTCAGCCAATCACAGCCGAGCTACCAGCATGTCATGACAGATTTGTGAGAGAAGGGAAGGGCTGCATCCTCACGTGGCCTTTTGAAAAATGCCAAAATGCCAACCCGCAGTGTGAGGCTCTGATGAGCCTTTCCACGCCTCATGTGAGTGAGCATGCGCACTGCGCTGACTGTGTCTCAACATGGGCTCATCTCTCTTTCTCTCACATGCTATCACTCCCTTTATTCCCTCCTTTTTCTTTTTGAAACAGTAGTCACACATGCATTTTGAATTTCTTTTATCAAAACAGATACTCTCAGGTTGTCTCATTAAGACGTCATTTTCCCTCTGCTCAGATGTGAATTTGTAAATGTAAGTCTTTGGAAGACATTTTAAATGTATGTCGTGTTTTCTATGACAGCCTGGATGTAACTGTATCTGAGGAGTAAAGTGCAACACTAGCCTATACAGGGTAGGATACTGAATGTTGTCCCCACATAGTGGTGCGCACATGTGCAAACAGAAGCACGGTGGCAAAAAAAAAGCACGTAAAGAATCAGACTCACACAAAGCCTCCTCTCCCTTCTCACACTCAGGAGGTTCAGGTTTATCCTGGGCACAGACGTATTTATCAGTTCAGATATCAAGTTTTATTTTTTTGCATTTTCACGAAACCCTTCAACCTGCAGATTATCTAATGATTCCAGCTGCCTGAAGAATGCTTCTGTAATAATAAGCACAAAAAGTGAAATATTAGTAAAGTTAATAGAATGGTAAAATAAGATATTGGTTACTTTTATTTTAATCATAAATTAGTCTGCAACCCTTTTTACGTTTTATTCGCCTATTTGAGTCCATTGATTCGCCGGTGTCCTCTATGCCATTGGCATTGTGTTGAATCGCCACAGCGTTTACAAGCTCTGATTTTAAGAAAAATCATGAATAAATAGACCTCTGACTTTTTTTTCTCAGAGTGGTTATAACGAAAACCAAAGGTCTGCAGCTGCAAGCGACGTCCCATTGCTCCATTATTTGTGGAGACAGTATTTTTTTATCACTCACTCACACACACACACACACACACACACGTCTCTTTAACTTTAAAGAGTTACTGTACTTGAATGTCTGCATAGAAAAGTGGCTTTTCTCATTACTTTGCATTATTAGTTGTTAACAGCTGTAGCCCAACCTCGCTGCATGGCGAGCCTTCAGAATTAAAACTTCCATCAAATCATATTTAGCTGTGTCTCTTTATTTTCATGTTCATGTTCTGACCTACCATTTAAAATCCCACCAGACAATAATGAATGTGCCACACGGCCTGTAACAGAAGACTGATAGAGTACACAGAGCCTGTACAGGTCGGCTCTCAGAGGAACTACACTGCATTACACCGGTTGTCCATTAACTGTATTACAATGAGCTGCTGCAACACGCGCTGCACTGATGGTACTATGCAGCAATCAAGGGAGGCACTTTGGCTGTAAACACTGATGTGAAGTCGTAAATAAAAAGGTGCAAATTAACATCCAGCCAAGTAAAACAACCACTTATAAGAAGAAAAAATATGTGGGCTTTTTTTTAATAAAAAACAACATTAGACTAAGCCATATTTTCCCATCAAAAGGAACAGAAATCCATGATCATTCAAATACACACTGTACCATATTTTTTGCAATTTAAGTATTATTAATTTGCTATATATAGAAAATGTATACCTAAAGCTTTTTAGGTATATCACAGCGATACCTGGATAAAATATACTTATGCAATTTTTTAAAATGAGATTCAAATAGGCTAAACCTCAAACCACAGGACCACTACAACTTCTACAGAAGACCTTATTCCACGTTGATACTAGGTAGACTTTTGTGGTGATTTTACATGATGTTTTACACCCATATTGTGTGTAAACCTTCATTTTGAGATGATGGCGTGTATGAGTTTGTTGTCAAATGAGCTCGTTCATTTGTTACATGGCGCTGTCCTTTCAGCACTACATACGCGTAGAGAATTCCTTACTGGTCTCGAAGATGCATACATGCTCCAAAATGACTTATAACGTTGAAAACCAATGTTAACAATTAGCTAAATGTAGAACTTTATTTGTCTTTCTATTCGTTTGTTATTTTTTTTATCATGTTTGGTTGTCGCTTTCACAGTCAGCTTCAGCTGATGATGAAAAACAAATGCAAAAATGATCCATTATGCTGGATCCTTTCAATATATACATATATGATTTCTTTTGACATATTTCCACTCTCTACACTTTATCTGTTTAAGAAATCCCAAGTATAGTTTGGATTAAGCATCAGCTCCTTAGGGGAGGAACCAATTGATTGTAAAGAGACCCAGAGTCTATGGAATGAGAAAGGGCCCCCTGTTGTTTCAAACCAGCTCCTTTAACTTTCCAAAGTGCAGGGGCCCAGAGGCAGGGCTGTGTGGAGTGTGTGTGCCTCCAGTAAATGGCTGCAGAGCGACTCTTCTGAAGCAGCAGTGGGGTGGGTGGTGAGGAAGGACTTGTAGGATACATTAAATCAGCCTGATTAGGAGTTTAGGCAAGCGCATGGCTCAGGTCGGGCTGAAAGGCTGCCGGGCAGCCCTTGAGTGATACTATTCACATCCTGGGAGAAAGGTCAGTGTCAGAGGAGTTCACAGGCCCCATCTCCATTCTTATGCTAAAGGTTCATGCACATAGGCTCATTCAGTGGCTGCAAAGGCATAAACAGCTTCTACCAACTTTCCCTCCAAAATGTTTGGATTCCTCAACCTGAGCTCTGAGGTCCTGCCTCTCTGTTCCTCCCTCATGTTGCTTCTCAAGTGGAAACTGGTTTTGATGTGAGAATATTGAACTGAAAGTCTTCCAGCAATGGAGAAATATAGAGTATGCCTCATTATTTATTTTCTAGATTTGCAAAACTGTCCTCTCTAGAGCTAAACTGTATTTCGAAAGTTTTTTTTCCTTCTGTAAAAGACTCCTAGGAGCTGAACCTGCTGTTATTTCCCCCTTTTATTATCTGTTGTTCCAGTCACTAATTGTCTCTAGCAACCAGGTTTTATTAACCTCCTCTAAACAGACTTCTTCATGCATTTTCCTGTCTGTCTCTGAGTATAGCGGTCACTGGGGAATAGCAGGAAATGGCCACTTAATTAGCGGTCCTTGACCTTTGGCTATGGCTCAGGCAGCTCCTGACCTCAGCCTCTCTCCAGGCTATTTATTGTCTTCTGGGGGACTGTCCACATCATGACCCCTGACCCCTGCTCACCTAGGGACTCCACCAACAGGTCCCTGACCAGCTGCCCCGCCTCACACGACACTATCAAACAGCAACATTTAACCCAAGTACCTGATTCAAGCTGTTCATTCTGCAGAAGGATGGACGCTGAAGCTGTTGTGATTATTCCTGAAGCTCTATGACATTTGTTTGCAGAAAAAACACACACATAAAAACATAAAAACACACATTTGCATATTGGGTAAAGTCAATATAACATGAACCATTTTTTAATGATGAAAATCACACCATGCAGTGCTACAGTTTTTACAAAATGATTGAACATTTGGGCTTTCGTTTCATCCAGACTCTACAGAGGCTGATTTCACTAATTGGTTTCCATTCATCCAGAGAGGGGAACTAATCACTGAAATCAGCCACTGTAGTGGATGTATTGAAAACATACTGACTCCTGCATGGGCTTCCGTGAGTGAGATCTCCACTGCTGTACGAGTATGATTTTAGATTCAAGCAGATGTGAAAATGCAGTGTTTTTAAATGCTTAAAGTGCTTAAGTGAGATATTTAATTGCATTTTTTATTGCAACTTCCTTCTCACTTTATTTGTGACTATTTTCCTTTTAAAGTTACAATTTACTGTATATTGTAGCCTGCCTTTATGTTTTCTAGATTATCCATATAGTATATAGTAGATGGTCATAATGTTTGAAGTTACTTATCTCGCATCATGTACCTGTGCTGCTGTGATACTTAATTTGCGAGCAATAAAGTTTATCTTTTTTTTATCTTAATTTATCTCTCATGAGGAGATTGTGCTGTTATTACACTTTATTCATTTCAAATGCAAAGGTGCAACAACAAAAAATGGTCGTTGTAAAATTGATCACTGATTTCAAAATAAAATCACTGTTGTCCTGTACAGTATGTACCAAACATATACATTCAGCAGCGATGCACTTTAATGTAATAACAGCAAGTTTAAAAGACCACGAGGTTTGAATAAAATACTATCTCATATATGTAATTCCATTAAAATAATGTGGTTTGTTGTTTTAAAAAATATTAAATATTAAAATATTAAACCTCTAAAATAACAAATAACAAATGAAATATTTATATTTTATATTATTTGCCTACCTTCGCTACCCCTTCAAACGCTATTCATTCTAAAGAGAGGAAATGACTCAATTCTGGACTCAGTTGTAACTAATGGACATGTCTGTTTTTTTTCACTTTTTAGCGTTTTGCTTGTTTCCACAGAAATAATCCCCTGTTGACTCTGCGCGTGTCCATCTGTTGTTTGACTCCGGACACTGATTGAGGTCCGACTGACACCAGGACGGTCTGTAATCCCAAAACCTGATTAATCGTCGAAATTGGGGCCTAGTGGACAGTCCCACATTTGAACTTAAAATAAAGTACACGTCGATTTATCTATCAAATATAACAAACCCTTTCCACGTCATTAGTTTAGGACTTCTCGCAAAGTGCAGCATGAAATCTGCACAATGAGGTTCAAATACAAAAAGGGCCCGTTTTCGTTTTCCTGCTAAATAAAATATTAGAGGAACGAACAAGACCTTATTTTAATAGCGCGCAGGGTCATTTTGTCCACTGAGTTTTGTGTGTGATGAACTTTTCTTTCCCATCCTGATTCAACACACGTCCCTCTGTCTGCTCTTCCCAATTAAAACTTAATACGGGGTCACTCAAACACTTTCTCACGCGATCCTCGTCACTCACGTTACCACGTGAATCTAAAAAAAGAAGAAGGAAAATTAAAGAGAGCAGAGCTCCTGTAGACTTGGCTCCTAAACACTTTTGACTCATTTTAGACTTCATTTTTCTTAAAAACAAAACGCTGTTGAAAATATCCGATATGCAATCACACACCCAGCAGCAATGTAATAATCCAGTGGAACAATCTATGTTTCCCTGCCTAACTGATCACCAAAATAAAGAGACATGAGATCATAATATTTTCATTATTTTTATTTCAAATAAGTGCCACTGACAGCATTAAACTTAAATCAATAAACTTATAATTAAATTAATAATAATTAAATAATCAATTTAATTTCAATTTCTACACATGAGAAAAAAGATTTAATAGCTAAATTAATTAAAACATGCATTAGCTATAAAAAATGCAGATAATGCATTGAGTGAGAAGTAAGTAGGAACATTTAAGACTTTTTTATTTGCATAGTTTTTAAAATCACCAAATAATGAATCAAATAAATTGTGTAAACATTTCTAAATCACACATTATCATTAATGCAGTATCTTGAAAGAAACTTGGTATTTTCTTGCTAAACAGACGAATCTTGAGTTTTACACTTCAGTCTCACAGAATCTCTCTTTCACATAACACTCTTCTTGCAGCGTTTAGGTGACTGATCATCATCCTGTCCTGCTGGGACTCCCCGATGGCAACATTTCGCTGAGTTTGGTCCACGAGCTCATCGTGCAAAGCGGTTTCTAGAGAGTGCAGAAGGGCTTGCAGATCCTCTCACATCCTGAGGATAAATGATGGAGGGAAACATTAGCATGACAATCAAACTCTTCCACTCTGCCTGGACAGTGATAATACTTCACATTTTGGGCGGAGAAAAAAAAAGAAAGAAGGTTGTGCAGATTTTTTTCACTACAATATGTACTCTCTAGGATTAGGCAGTATTGCATGAAGGTAAAATAAGTTTTGACACAGTACATCAAACATTCAAAATAATAATAATAATTAAAAGCTGTATTTGTCAGCCTGCAAAGTGCTGAGTAGTCAATGAAACATTTGCAATAAAATACATTAAAACAAAGGGCCATGGGGTAAAACGACAAATAAAAGGGGTAAATAAACTTCCCACATAAAAGTTCTACGAGTCTATGGAGATATGACGACCAAGTATGAAAAAGGCAATAATGATTCTGCAAACCTAAGCTTGTTGGTTATTCGGAATGCTCATGAGTATATTTTGACAATACTGAATTTGTTGCTGTGCATGATCTTTAGTTACATACTTCAGAAATTGCAGGCAGTGTTTCAGAAAAACAAACTTCCTTTTCATGCCCTGTAAAAAAAACAAAAAAACATAGGCCCCTGTGCTCTGCATGTTGTTTCTTCTCTCCCATTTTCAGGCTGTATGCATGGAGGGATCTTAAGGCTTTTATCCCTGCAGGGAACCAGCCCAAACTCTTTCTCTGTCAATTTTCACCCACTCCCCAATTCAGACAGGGCCTTTCTCCCACCAAGCCCACAATGAAGGATTTGTCCTCATTCTCTTTGTGCACCTCTGACATCTTTTTTTGACTGCTCCCTCTCTGCAGACAGCATGCAGCGTATGCAAATACACACTCTTTTATTCCTGAGACCCTTCCCCTGAATGAATGCAACCTTAAATGAGGACACACTTGCACACATTTACAGAGGGGGGCATGGAAACATGCACATATTACAATCAGCGGATTTGCATGCCCTCTCTGACATGCAGTCACTCAAACATCGAACACAGACCATTTAAAAATGAGCAGACATAAATATTAGCTGATGTCACCGATTATTTCATCTATATGTCGGTACATATAGACAGATGGATAAAAAAAATACAACACAAGAACGGAGGTGTGGGCCACAGAGGATGGCACATTCATTCACTTTTTTTAAAACTATTTTTAAAACAGGTTACAGTAAAATATGTGTAATTTGTCCCTAAAGAAAGATGCTCTGCTGAACTTAAATCGCATACATATTGTGTTATAAAAACAATTATAGTGTACAGTGGAAGCTCACGTGAAGCAGAATTTAACCAAAAAGTCAAAGATCTTTATGTGCACTAGTAAAATATCCTTCATCTCTGCTGACTTCTAGTTGAAAAGACTTAGAGATATGTTTTAGTTGGGAAGCCTTTTTTTTGTGGCTGAGTGTATTTGCAGAACTTGGGGAAGGAGACAAAGCTCTGTGTTTGCACTGTAAGAAGTTATTTCTCCACAGTATTGGTGAAGTCCACAGCGCAAGCACATATACACATCAAGGACGTTCAGATGTGTAGGATGAGGCTGAAAAATGAGACAGCAGCCGTCCAACACAATGCACTGAGGATGAGGTGTAGACTGGTAATGTGTAACTCTAAAGGCTGGATGAATTATAACGATGTCTGATGAACATAAAGCGTTCTCTATCGCAGCTAACATTCCCAAGCTGGCCCGTGCCATCTGTGAGTGTGTGTGAACGGGTTAGAGTTGTGTGTGTGTGTGTGTGTGGTGGGGGGTTGACGTCTGCTGGACAGCTCTGACAGTTCGGCCTTTTCAGTCGTACATTACTGAGCTGGCCGGCCTCTTTCCCATAGCAACCCTAACAGAGGTCAAAGGCTATGTAGCCCCCATCCACCCACCACCACCTCCACCTCCTATTCTTGTACTCCAGGGTGGCCACAGACTATCTCAACTCCCTGACTGGCCTGAAGACAGAGCGGCTACACCCTAGAACTTGAACTTGACTTGATTCCTGACAGACTGATGGATCAGACGCAGGACTAGCGACATACAGGATAAGAAAAAACTCCGGAATTTTTGCTTTATATTTTTCCATGAACATTTCATCTTTTATCCCCTTTTTCACCCTTTGCCCTGCTATCGAATTCACGAACTGTACCAGCAAAATAGAAAACGTGTAAAAAATGAGGTCACACAAAGGATTCCCCCGTAATTCTCCTCACGCTAGAACCTCATCTCCTCCTGATATGATTACAAAAGGCTGCTGTATTAAAGGCTCAGTCACCTAATTCTCCTCTATTTTCATTGCAGCATAGAGGACCCCTACTCAGGGACGCCACAGCCAACAGATGTAATCTGAAAATGCCTGCGATGTAGAAACTTCTCTCCATCTTCCTCTAAGATACTTAATGTCAGGCTTTGTGCTAGATTAGTCTCGGCCAAAGTAGCATTAAAAAACCCAGATGAGCCTCGCTTGACCCACATTGGACCTCATCCAAGACTATGGGCGGCCCGTGAGCTGGGCTTTATATATCACAGTAGAGACGTTAAAACATTAATAGTGTCCACACATAGTGAGGAGAATCCAAAGAAGTAACCCAGGAGCTGTATGGTATTAACATTTTATCGCTACTATGGCTACGCTGCTTCACCCACACAGAATTGGAATTGAGCGCCGGCTACTGTCACTTCATCATGTCACACATTATCATTTTCCCACATAGCAAAAGCTATACACACAGTTAATAATGAATAACAGAAGAAAGAGAGGGGAAAAAAGGAAAGGTAATCATCTAAATTCTGTCATTTTCTGGAGGGGAAATCATTTTTCAGTTTTTTTAAGGTAATGTAGAAGAAGAAGAAGGAATATTCAAGCCGCTGCATCTACAGTGTGCAGAGGAAGATTTAGGGACACTCAGATCCTAAATCCTCCTGAAACGGTGTCACAGCTGCTGACCTCACTACGGCTTCAGACAATCTTGATTGAAAACTGTTTTTGTTTCAGAGCAGATTAAAACCAGGCCCATAAGCAGTTTCACCAAAGTGTTTAGAAGACATCGTAATATTAAAATCAAGATGAGCTCAACACTGGTTGCCTTTTTTTTTTATTGTGTTCACTCCCTCATTTCACATTATTTCAACCTACATATTGCAATTAGTCAGAATTACAGGCAGTAATCATTAGATGAACAAATATTCTGTGTGCGTGTCGCTCATTTTTACATCCTCCAAAGACTAGAACAGGTGTTTGCTCTTCTCGCAGGAATAGTAAGGACACATTTTTCTGACAAATTTGCTTCAGTCACTGCCTCTCTTTGACCACGCTGTCTCTGTTGACTGCCGCAGCCATCACATACAGTTGCAGACCGACCTCCCCCTCTTACTCTTTACACACACACACACACACACACACACACACACACACACACCAGCCCTCCATGCTCCTCGCAGCTGCAAATTGCTTTAGCATGGCACAGCACAAGCTAACTTCATTCAACAAATGCAGAGGTAACGCTGGTGGCACAAACATGGCTGCCCCATGTGCTACACCTGCATCTTTTGCCTCCACTGTCTTTAACCCTTTCGTGATAAGCCAATCTTTAGTTTTACTTTTGAAAACAACAATTTTACTCTGTTTTCTCTAATGTACCATGGAGATATGTAACAGAGACGTGGCAAGCTACAGTATCTCCAAGATTAATTTCTTGCCTTCACCTTGCTTTCTCTCCTCTGTCAAACCTGCCTGGAGCAATGCGCTGTATATCACAGATGAGCAGCACAAATGCAATTATAAAGACAACTCTGAGTCTTTTATATGAATAAAGGGAGGAAATAATCTTTTGACACATGGGCTGCACATGCCTTACATATCTCGTGGAGGCACCCGTACAGTATGAGGCTCATTAATAATCGGCGGGTTACATCATTCTGCTTGTTAGGCACACCCATCGCCTTAGCTGAGTCATTCTCTGAGAAACACCGTGCCACCAACTGTCTTGTGAGATTTTCATGATGCCTATCTTTTTACCACCTGAGAGCGATACAAGTATCTAGATTCTGTTTACATGGGGGACAAATCATATCCTGCTGTCAAATCGAGCAAAAATAAAGGAGTGTGTGGCTGACAGGCACGCTGCATAAAAGAAAATCGGATTCTCAATGTTAAAAATAATGTGAAAACGCATCTTTGTGGTATTGAAATATGATTGCATTACAGCTCCAATACACTCTAATGGCACACTGGGATCTACTGTGTGACAGGGTGCAGGCCTGAGAGTAAAAGCTTCTATATGCGTATCATGTATGAATACATTTCTAATGCCAGTGAAATCCTTCTCATTTAGCAGAAAAAGCAGCATCTCCATGCCTTTCAGACATGCAGAGAAGGTTGAATAGGCTAATGAACAGTCAGGTGGCACTCCAGGGCCTGGACTACTACCCCCCCATCACACACATATCAAACACACATACACTTGCACACACATTACAACTCAGCCGCTCGCCCGACCCCGGTGATCCGCACGACAGTCTAATGTCTCAGGCATCTGCTCATGTCTAGTCTGGAGGGTCTTTCCCACCCTGCCCCCCAGCCCAGGCCCGCTGCAGCACCAGCTCCCACAATGGTGGGAAAGCAGGCCTTTACGGAAGACAGGGGGGGGACTAAACAGCTCTTGCGGGGGGAGAGAGAGAGAGAGAAAGAGAGAGGGAGAGGCAGAGAGAGGGAGAGAGAGAGAGAGAGAGAGAGAGAGAGAGAGAGTGGAGCTGAATGATAATGTGAAAGCGCACGGCGCTGTTCATTAACACACAAGCACTGCAGCTGCACATGTTGGCCCTGGACACACACGCTCACGTGTCTCTCTCCTCTGCTTCAGGATGGTGCCAGAGCCACCAGGGCTACAGAGCAGCGCTACGCCATGATAAGGAGCATTCGCAGGGTCTCTCTCTCTCTCTCTCTGTGTGTGTGTGTGTGTGTGTGTGTGTGTGTGTGTGTGTGTGTGTGTGTGAGAGAGAGGTTACAGAAAAGGAAGTGGTAAAGATTTGGAGCTTTGATATTAGGCAGTCGCTGTTGGATTGTCCCCAGTTGGATTTCAGAAGAATGTGACATTTTTACGTCAGTGATGTCTGACATGTTCAGTCTGTGTGTGTCAAATGAAATCTCTTTAATAACCATGTGTGCCACATCGTAGTAGCCATGTGATTGTAATCAATATAATAAAATGTTTGAGGTCCAACATGTAACCAGTATTTGAAGTTTTTCAAAAATGCCATTTGAAACACTTCAAATGTTCTGATGATAGTATACTATGAATGTTTCCGTACAACGCACAAACTGCTAATATTCAGTGCTGATATTATTACACGTATAAAATATCTTTGTTCATATAGCAAATTAAATTATAATTGTTATGGGTCTACTTTTAAAAACAATAATGTGATTCCCCAAGTACAAAATTATCCGAGTATCCCCTATCCTTCCCTCCTCAACAAATTCACCTGAAGGGTTCATCACATTATGATAAGATATTGTACTAAATATCATAATGTGAGTTTCACAACAAAAGCAGTTTTGCATAAATTAGTCTAGGCGGTTTGTCGGGTGGAAACATGACGTACTCCACTGCCTGGTGTGCAGCAGGGAGTAACGAAGCACCATGACAAGAGAGGATGGCAGCTTTCCTTCAACCAGTGCCAGCTCATTAATTTTGTTTGCTACCCAGCCCCCCCTCATCATCATCATCAACCACCACCCTTCCTCACCCCCCCACCTCCACATCACCCCTTAACTGCTAATTAGCAGGAGCAGAAGATAGAGGAGAAAAGGGAGAGGCCATGGGTGACTGGGGAGGAAATGGGAAACTCTTCTTCTTTCCCTCGTCCTTCCTCCTGCCCCCCATCCCCCATCACACTCACAATCTCACACACACTCCCCCACCTCCTGACCACTACCACCTCCACTGGTACCCAACAGAAAACCATGATGTAGCTCACCTCGTATGCCAGCCCAGCCATTTTAGGTGTCGCGGCAAAGTCTCCCAAGATGGCTCCTCTGAGCGCGCCCATACTCCAAGGAGTCTTTGTCTGCCTCCTGGCACGGGCAAA
This sequence comes from Gadopsis marmoratus, assembly GCA_036023855.1. Taxonomy (NCBI): domain Eukaryota; kingdom Metazoa; phylum Chordata; class Actinopteri; order Centrarchiformes; family Percichthyidae; genus Gadopsis; species Gadopsis marmoratus. The sequence goes on from JAVQJF010005483.1 coordinate 25,226, forward strand.
GTGTCCCCCGTTGGCAGCACAGATGGCATTGGAGGCTCTTGGGTAAAAAGGGTGAGGGGTGGGGGGAGGAGGTGGCAATTCCGGGACCAACCGTTTCCCCCCCTCTCCTCGTTTTCTTTTAATGATGGTTCTACCCTGTTTTCAGGAATCCACGATCGTTCACTGTTGTTAATCAGAAGCCTGTAAGAAGCCTGTGAGAGCAGATGGAAGAGAGAAAACAGGGGAATAAAACATGAAAAGCACATTTTGCGCTCTCAGTTATCAGTATAGCTAAACACAGCCTTCTGATTATAGGTTCTTAATTAAACAATTGATTCAGTTTCTCTTTAGACTGGCAGCACTTTACCTGTGCAATGAGTTGTGGTTATAAAGTTATCAAAACTTTGAAATCTCTGGCAAGCTTTTCACATTCAAAGAGCAATACCCTGCATTTTGTTGTGTGTGAGTGTGTATCTTTGCTACAATAAAAGCACAAAAAGGATAATTTGCATTATACATGTACACAGGTTGAAACAAGGATGCACTGGACAATCCCATAAATAAAGCCTCAAGTGTTTTTGTTCCCATTCATTAAGGAGGCACGCCAAGTTGATACACTACCACCAACAGGCAAAGCTCAGGAGAAGACTTGGACAACGGCCTTTTCACATATCCAATATCTCGCTGTGAAACGAAGCAATTAGCCCGGTTTGACAGCGAGCTCTAGTGCAATAGGTAGTTAACGGAATGAATGAAAACTCATCTCACTTTGGTGCTCTTTAGGCTTTAGTGGCATTCTCCGGGCAGAGCGTATGCGCCGCACAGCACTGAAGTACCAAGTTAAAAAGTTCAACTCCTGTCTACAGGATGGCCCTGGCCTTCTCATTAAGGCAAGACACAAAGTATCCCAAAGGCTCCAAGATTCACTACAGCTTTAAATACGCCAAGTGTTTTTTTTAACCCTGGGTGTGTAGGGTGCTACACCACTCAACTGCATTATTAGCAGTCCTGGAGACATTAGTGCCTGGACAAAGCAGTGGCCTCCCTTTTCTTTCTTCAATAAACAAAGTCGCACAGGTGAAATCTAAAATGCACCTTTTAATTTTTTTAAATAAATGGAAAATACTGAATGAATATAAACAGTGTGCTGTGAAATGCAAAAAAAAAATGAAGGATCAAGAAGAAAGAAAAATATGAGCACTAACTAGGGATGGCAGGGCAACACACCAGTGTGTTCCAAAGCAGGTGCCTCCAGGGACCCTTGAGAGAAATCCTGGAGGACCTCAACAAAATAAGGAGAGCAGGAGGGATCAGATTAAATGCTCCAAGGTGTGACAGGCCTTTTTCACAGAACACACTCAGTGCAGTAGGAAAAGCACAGGTGTCACTAAAACAAGCAATGATGGCTGGATTCCATTTAGCTGCTTCAGTTCCAGGGTCCTGGTGTTGGTATTGTTAATGGGACACTTATAGAGCAGAGCCATCGTTAACATTATTATGTCAAAATGTCTGCTGTGAAAAAGGCCCATTGTGACCCAGTATCACCTCCTTGCCTACGTTATTTGATTTTATTTGCACGTTAAGAACAACATTCTTCTCAGATTATGTTTCTCAATCACAGGTCTCATGCATATCCATGCGGGAGCCCTCGACATGGAGAACGTTTGGGAGTTCTTGCTTTAGTCTTCCTCACTGGGCGACCTATTTAACATTCAGCACCACGTTGCAGAGGACCTGAATGGACAGCAACCCTCATCACCACCCACTAAAACATTTGCAGGCCCTTAGTCAATTCACACAGCTCATATACTGAATCTTCAAAATGAACTAAAGTGAGATTTGTTTTTAAAAATATCAGATTTCTGGGCCTACATCAAACTCTGTAACGTGAGAAGCTGAGGGAACTGTGTGCTTTTTGTCTTGAGATGAAACCAAAAAAATCAAACACATATCAGGTAGTACTATTTTCCTTATCGTAACATGACTGATATCAGGGTGATAAATACAATTAACAGATAAATGAAAAGCTTCTGCAAACTATTAGAATGCCTATAATAAATCTGCCATCTGCTAAAAGGCTGCACTTATTATAAAAAGGAAAAACTCAATTATTTTGCTCCATTAAAAACTTTATTTTTTTCACACCACTTTAGTAAACCTTCGTTTTCGTCATCAGTATGTGACACAAGCCGTTTGGGCTGATTTGTATGCAGATAACCAGTTTTAAGGAAACCACAGAGCAAAACTATTCTCTTACCGTTATTAAGTCAAAATCCGCCTCGGTGAGTTTTAAGAAGTCCCTTCTCTTTCGGGGGCGAACACAGTGTCAGGGAAGTCATTCCTACTTTCGGTTATCTAGCTTTATGACAGGTATTTAACACTCATACAGCTAGATAACCAAAGACAGAAACAGCCCCTCGCTCACACGCTCCTGCTGCAGCCCGACGCGACGCCGGCGACATCTGGGAGGAGGTGGAGATGCATTATTGGCCTGTAGTATTTAAAAAAAGACATTTACAGCATGTATTTTATCACGCCTGAACACCAACGGCAGCCTTTAGCGCAGCACGTGGTCGTGGAACAGATGTGTTGAATTTAAACCCATATTTTGTGGGTGACAGAAGCTGCAAACTGAAGCATTCAGCATCCCGTCGTGGGGTGTGAAGTGTCTGAAGGCCTCCTCAGTGCTGAGATTACAGTGACCTCGCTGTGCTGCTGTACATTTCATTTTATGTTGGAGTTAGGTTTGAAAAGCCTCCTTGATAAATTGTATATGATTACTGTAGGCTTACGTGACATGAAAATGTTATTTTGTATTTATATATAAATATATGTGTGTGTGTGTGTGTTGGGGGGGGTCGCATTTGCATCTCTTGCACTATATTTCTATAAGGAATAGGACACAATATATTAATACATAATTTACACAGCAGAACGTGTCAGATGTTAATTTTTTTTTTTTATAAACTCTGGAGAGACTTTAAAGATCCACTTTGAAATATACGCCAGTCACATTTCACGTGTTACGTTGCATTCAAAAATATCCACCTGCACACTGAAAGCTATATTTACACGTGTACACTGCTATATATACTTTTACACCATCTATTTTTCATTTACCATGCTGGCCTGCCATGCTGTATGGCTGCTGGTATTTTACCTGACAAATTGTTCTAAAATCATAAAACATATGTGTTTTAGAACTTACAGTGTAAGTTGTTATAATACTAAAAAGCTAAATTTACTAAGAAGCCTATTTTGATGGTCATGAAACATCAGTGTGACGGCTTGGAAGCTTGACCGTGGCCACGAACCTGAGACCTGGTAAAGAAATGGCTCTTTGATGCAGCAGGTTCAATGGTGCCCCGAGATCAACAGCTGACTCTTTTTTTTTTTTATATTTAAATCTACTAAAGCTGAATTGAGCTGGGTTTTAAGATGCTTTCATTTGCTCTTGGCGCTTTAGTGCTCCTGGGGGCAACGAATCCCTACTTTTAATGAGAGTTGCAATTGGCCTACTTCTTCTTAAACTAGACTATTTCACACCACAAGGATTATCGCATAAGCTATTAGCCTACATAAATCAATTTGTTACTGATCATAATAACAGGCCGAGGAGCGTGATACATTCTTGCACTTTAAATAACAGGGGTTTTTGTCTGTTCAGGGACCAAAGACCTACGCTTTTCCCTTTATTTTAAATGAAACGCAATCGCATTTCTGATAAAAAAAAATCTTTTCAAACTATAAGGTAAACTTAACATGCATGCTCTGTGCGCCTAAATTACCTGCATAAGACACATGGACATGGCACGAGAACAGATTCGAAGCTGGTCAAATGTAAATGCTGTGCGTGCAAACCCTGTCTGTTTCCACACGCCCTTCTTACCTGTTTCAGAAGCAGAGCCGACTTAGGAGAGAAATGTCCTCAGCTTCAGGCCGTAAGGATTATTTTTTTTCCAGGTGAATTGTTCTGCGTTTACATCGGGCCCTTGAAGAGAGTCGGCGCTGCTGCTCCCAGGTGCGTCCAGTTTCATCCCCAGTCCTCCAGCTTCTGCCTCTCCTCCCGTCTGCGCGCTGCCTCTACTCGCTCCCGCACTGACGTCATACCAGGACCAGGGGCGGCGTGTTGACCAATCACAGAGTCCGCCTGCACCGAAGACTACGAGCTCGGCAGACATCTCACTCCTCACAGTTTTCTCTTGCTTTTTGTTCTCCAACACCAGCACGACCACTACTGCTGCTACTACCAATAATAATAATAATAATAATAAAAATGATAATAACAATAACAACAATAATACAAGACAAATCCATTTTTCAATAGCTAACAAAACTGTCCCACTCCAAGATCCATTTAGTAAGCTTTCTGGAGGTTTGCATCATATAGACGTTGCCCATTTGTCATGAACATTGCAAATGTTCAAATAAAATACTTTTATAAATAATAAAACATTTTTAGGAATTCTCATGCATGTTGGCTTGAAAGTTCATCCTTGGTAACAGGACCTCAAGGTCCATTTAGCAGCTGTTTTGGGACGTTTATTCATTTCACATGATCTTTATCAGTAGATTTTGTGATTTTTCTTAATCTTATATATAAATTATCAAGTATTTATCATTTATTCTAAATAGACATGAACACGAGTCAGGCCAGAATGTGACCTACCATTTCCAGCTGAAGGCTTCAAAAACAAACAATAAAACAACTCAAACACAAACAAATGGTTTCATCGGAATTTCCTTTAATACTTTTTGAGATATTTTCATTAACCATATTTAATGTTAGAATCCAGCTCCACTTTATCTGCCTCTATAGTTTGCCTCTAATATTCTTTTTCAGAAAAATCAGTTCCACATATGTTCTGATTTACATCAGCATGTTCACATGGGTTCACAGGCTGGAAGCAGGTGGGAGCATTCTTGACAAATAAAACATCTTTGAGGTCTTGAGACGTTTGTATGTGGCGAGTGATGGCTTGAGAGCACAGGGGCCACGGCCAAGAGCAGGCAATTCCCTCCAAATGTGTAGAAGAAAGGGTTTTCCGTGCGATTTAAAGGTGGTAAATTACACTGGAACCAAATACATTGGAGACATTCCCACTGTGTCTTTTATCCACGCTTATTGGGAATAATGGCAGAATAAGACACAAGACTGACATAATGAATATAGGTTAGGCTACTCATCATCTCTGAATATTTAATTTCAACTGTGCGAACAGAGCTCCCAGTCCTTGGTGATTTAATCATAGACTTTTAAATTGTGTGCTTTGTGATATTCCCACTGTATTCCAGTTTAGGGGCAGGCTGCAATACCTTAATGAACATTTATTCTTTAAATTAATGGTTTGACCACTAAACAGAAATACTTCTGGAGGTGTTAAAATTGGATTAGCTCAACCTGGCCTGTGTAAAATATCCAATTTCCCCCCCAAATTATTGGGTGAAATGAAAAATATATTTGACTTATATTGTAACCTGTGCTACACAAATGACTATTTCTAAAACTCAATTCCACGTGGGAAACGTCATACCAAATCATTAAAATCCAAAACGTTTTAAATTCACTGCTCTCTGGTCAGTGTAGACTTTAAAATTATGCTTGAATGATGTTTAATTTATTTTGACTCAATAGTTGTTGTTTTTTTAGTTTTCAAGACAAGCATGAGTCCCATTCTTTTGTGCGGTTGGTGTGCTTTTACTCATTTATTCATCATGGGGTGCCGTTATCACAGAAAATCTGCCTGCCTCAACGGCTTACTGCAGATCACAACTGTCTACGTTTTCATCAGACTTTAATGGTCATTTGTTTAATGCTTAACACTGTGTCTGAGCTGCCATCGGCATTTCTTGTTGAAACCTTTGGAGGTGTAGTGGAACAATTTAAATCACACATTGGATATGCCTGTTTTGATTTAACCCTTCCATTTCACACACACTGACTCCCTTTTCTTCCTTTGATGAAGCCAATTTTCATAATGGGTACTAAAGCTAGTTTAGGGGTCCTGTGTTTTCTATTTATGTACACGGAACAAACAGGTTTACAGAAAGTCAGACAAGGAACATCACAATCTAGACATATGACTTGTATATGAACTGTTTGCAAAATGTGCAGGTATGGTGTTCAACCAACAACAATAATTCACTAATTATAGGAATATTTTTAAAATGCACATATTTTTTATTGACATATTAGCCAGACCGATCTATGGGCAACATGGGAAGTGAACAGTCAGCAGCATAAGGCATGCACAAGGAAAGGCCCACAGCAATTCAAGTAGATGCAGTTTGTGGAAACTTTGGAGATGAGGCAGCTCTCATCTATCGCCTTCTTTTCTCTCTCTCTCTCTCTCTCTCTCTCTCTCTCTCTCTCTCTCCACCCACACGCACAAAGACACACACATAAACACACGCATAAGTACTGCAGAGAGGCTGTACACGTACAGGAGGTCATCTTCATAGTATTCCAAAGATGATGTCTGGCTGGAGGAGGAGAAATCATTAGTGGGCTTATGTTCAGTTTTAATGAACACTGACATGTTAACATGCTAAATGCTGCAGTCAGTCACTCACACGCTGCAGGAGGTGCTGTCCTGTGAAAGAGCGGGTGTCTGGAGGCTGGCCATTGTCTCCCACTGCCTTGCAGCGTAGGTACCCATAGAGATTAGCCACTTGGAGGGAGATACTAGCTACCACAAGTGACTGGGGAAGACAAACAGATGCATTTAAGAGGGACATTATGTGACATTTTGCAGAGCGTGCACACAAAAAACACGTCGCTCACCAGCCATTTAATCTTCAAGGAGAAGAGGGAGGTGAAGAAGAAGAATGTCCATATGAGAGGACAGATGATGAGACCCAGCCAAAATATCCTTGCCTCTGCCTCCGTCCCAATGTTGCTGCCCCGGCAGGTCTGCACACACATGCACATACAGTAGCAATGCCCCAATGTTTAACACCCCCCCAAAATGATGAAACATTCAAAATGGTACACAATAATGTCTTACTTTTTTGGCCTCAAACACCCAGAGGCTCTTTCCATCCTCATCAATCTGATTCCACCAGCGCAGCCCCACCAACAGCCTGCCAGTCACATTCTGAAACACAGGACAAATGTGGGTAATCAAAACCAGTGAAGAGGGAGAAAGTGATTAAACTGTATTGTACAGTGTGCAAGAGGGCAAGAAAGGGGTGAAACATAGTATCCGACCTATTTGACCTCTCACCTTGACAGACCAGAAGTCAAAAGAGAGCAGAGTGATGATCAGGACAAAACATGATGCAAAGTTCTCGCTGATCCAGTCACAGAGCAAATAGGTAACAATAGCAACCACCCGGAAGAATAGATGGAAAAAGGAGGCAAGGGGGTGTCTGAAATCAAAAGCACAAAATTAGAGATGATGAAGAGCCTAATAATGCCAATGGAGCAGTTGGGGTTAAATCAGGCAGTGGCAACTTTGTTGCGCAGCAAATCTACAGATGTACAGACAGAGTCTTCCTCTGATGATGTATGTAAACATAAAATCATATTTTATATAACTGAAAATAGCCATATAGCCTACAGGAAAGAGCATAACTTGTCCAATGTAGTTGTTGAGATTTGTTTAAGGTGTTTCATACGATTTAAATGATTAAATATAATATAGCCTATATTGATTTCATATTAATAAAAGCCAAAGACTCTGTGCCAGACAAATGAGTTCATATGATAACAAACATCTCCCGCAGTACACCTTATGACTGCGCTTCTCCGCGCCCTCTCCTGCTCGTCGGCAGCAAAGTCCAGCTCGACATCCTCCGTGTCATCCGCCATCGTCTGACAAGAAGCAAAGACAAAACACAACGCGAGAAATCATTGCAGACCATCCTCGCCGATACAATAAAGGCAAACGCGGTGCATTAAGAGGCAGACAGAATAATACCCATTGGATCGTAGATGTGTAAAGCAAAGCGAAGTACCATTTGGACAAAGCGTAGCAGTATTACTGAGCTGGAATAAGCCAGGTGTTACAGTGAAATGAGACCGACCACCTCAGTCACAGCATTCACATCCACACCAGGAAGCTGGAAGCTGTAAAAAAATTATTTCCTTAAAATTAATTTCCTAATTAATCCCTTAATTCAGCACTACAATAAAACATAGTGTCGGACAGCAGTGGAATAAGTCATCAAGAGGGATATATTTTCTACATGGATACTGTCATTAACATCGTAGGGATTCAAAAGAGCGACCGCGGCAGGACTCGAACCTGCAATCTTCTGATCCGAAGTCAGACGCCTTATCCATTAGGCCACGCGGCCCACAGCACACTGAGAGTGCTGCATTACGTCCTTTTCATGCTCTAATCCCACCGCGTGTGGAGTATTTTTGCGAGGATCTAATGAATTGTGGACAATAAACCTTTGCCCGTTGTACAACACGGTTGTTTATCCACCGTGGTTTTCATCCATTCATTGTTTTGTATTGCGTCACAGCGATGAGGTCATCCGGGCCGCTTGGGGTCGCTAACGTCTTGCGTTGGTCTTACAGCCGCATGGGTGGTGTGCTAAAGTAACAACATCATTTGCTCCTCGGCGATTTAGAACATATTTTTAGTTGGTAGCTTTAACGTTATACGTGATAACACAGATCGGGTGAGATGCTTTTTTTTGTCTGTTTGTTTGTTTGTTTTAGCGACAGTCTAGGTAACAATTTCAGCGAGCGCAGGATTAAACAGTTACTGCTTTGTTTGGTTGCTCACAAATTAGCAACAGTCTCTCTCTCTGGGGTGAGCACGACTCAAATGGCAGTAAACGTACGTCACGAGGTCGGTGGTATATTAATTTAAACACGTAAGGTGACTTTTTCTGCGAGTGTAACGTACTATGCTGCAGCAGGTTAAGATAGCTGACGTTTAGCCCTGTTTTCAGTTACCGTATGTCCAGTGTTGACGTTGGAGTTGGGTGATGACTCTTTTGAGCAAGTTCGCCTTATCTGAGTGAAATTAAGTGTTTCGACTCAGTTCCTCGTCGTCATAAATGTAAACCCTTAAAGACATTACATTACTCAAGCACAAGCACATATCATAAGATAAATTCAAACATAGCTGTATCTAGTCCAACTTGGTGCCTCATCAAATAACATCGTGAGAGGCAAACTGGGGCTAAGCTGTCATGTCATAATGTTGATGCTGAATCACTGTCTTCCAGCTCTAGTGTGAAGTCCAGATGAGGTGATGCTGCATGTGTTGCGCTGTCCTCTGCAGAGGACTGTCATCTCCTTACAATGGACGCGTCTACGCTCCCTCTACTCCACCAAGCCTCACTGTTCTCAGGGTGAGGACTCCACAGAGACCCGCCTGAACCCCCTTAACATTCAGATGGTCTCAGGGAATCTCCATGAGCAGATCTTTAGAGGGCTGGAACCAGAGTACAGAGAGGACGATGTAGAGCGCAGCATTAGGCACCTGCAGAAACACCAGCTGTGGGGGAAGGAAGCATCACTGTTGCCCGATGTGAAGCTGAAGCTTCCCCAAATGTATGGCAAAAATATTGATGAGCACTTTCGTATCTTGGCCCAGAAGCAGAGTCTGCCCTACCTTGAAGCTGCCAGCAAGCTACAGCAGGCTGAGCTCCCTCCCATGCCACAGGAATGGAGCTGGGAGGTTGGCTGGACACGCTATGGCCCCAATGGGGAGAGTGAGAAGGTTGATTTCCCAGAGGAGTCGGCACTGGTGTTTGATGTGGAGGTGTGCATGACGGAGGGACGGTGTCCCACACTTGCTGTTGCTGTGTCTCCCACTAACTGGTGAGGAACAAGCAAAAATTGTTAAGGGACGAAATGCACCAACTGGCATTAAACTGTTTATTGGAAGGATTGATTACATATTTTTATACACGAGAATGGGTTGTGGATGTAAATGGGCAACAGTTAGATTAAAATTTGTGCAATATATATGTTTCTCACTTGCCAGGTACTCCTGGTGCAGTAAGCGTCTGATTGAAGAGCGGTACTCCTGGTCCAACCAGTTGACCCTAGCTGACCTCATCCCACTGGAGACACCTATCAACTCTGTCCGCCCGCCAAAGGGTCAGTGGAAGGAGAGGCTCATAGTGGGCCATAATGTCAGTTTTGACCGATCTTACATTAAGGAGCAATATTTACTAAAGGTCAGTATTCAGAGGATGGTGTGTTGTACCTGCCTGCGGGTGAGATAAAAGTTCATGTACAAAACAAACATGTGCTTTCTTGAAGGGTTCTAAGGTGCGCTTCATGGACACCATGAGCCTTCACATGGCCATCTCTGGGCTGACTGGGTTCCAGCGCACACTGTGGATGGGCAATAAGATGGGTAAAAGGAGGGGTCTTCAGGAGGTCAAGGCACACATTAAGAAAGCTGGACCGAAAAAGCAAGGCCCAATGGTTTGTGTCCGTTATTCACCATATTTCAGCTACAGCATACATTATTAGTGGTAAAATTGCAGCTTTTCTTTTGTTGAAAGTGTCAGGATATTATGGTTGGCATGGCAGTGGCTTTTGTTATCTGCAAAACTCAATGTGACATGATGTTTTTGTGTATAGATTGGATCCTGGGATTGGGTGAATATTAGCAGCATTAATAACCTGGCTGATGTCCATGCTCTGTATGTGGGAGGGCCCCCACTGCAGAAGGAGGCCAGAGAGACCTTTGTGAAGGGCAGCATGATGGATGTGAGGAACAACTTCCAGGTCAGAGGTTCATGACAAATCAAATTGTCAGGAATTGTAGGCTGCACAATTCTTATATATTAGGAGGCCCCCTAAATGACTTGCATTATTCATGAAGTACAGACACATAATTGTGGCTTTGCTGCCCTCTACAGGAGTTAATGCAGTATTGCGCCATGGATGTTCTCGCCACACATGAAGTCTTCACAGAACAGCTTCCACTCTTCATGGAGAGGTCCGTGAAACTCCAACCCACAAAGATTTTACGCTAACTTATATGATACAAGTGTCTAGCCAAGAATATGATATTGCTTTGTTCATAATGCTGCAAAATAACGGCATCTCTTTTATTTTTCATAAGGTGCCCTCATCCAGTGACGTTTGCAGGAATGCTGGAGATGGGTGTGAGCTACCTTCCCATCAATCAAAACTGGGGGCGTTACCTGGAAGATTCTCAGGACATTTATGAAGAGCTCCAGAGAGAGATGAAGAAGTCTCTGATGACTCTAGCAGACGATGCCTGCCAGCTTCTGCAGGATGACAGGTGAGAAGAGCACCTGCAGTATTTATCACCATGTTTCTGACTGTAGCACATTATTGAATTTTGGCCATATGTGTGATATGGTAAAAAGCATTATAGTTTTATGCATAATCTATTGCTCCATAACTCAAAGGGATAGGAGTTTTAAGGGGCTTTGTATAAAAATGTCCACTTTTTGTATGTTTTTTTTCTAAACTTAAGATACAAAGAGGACCCCTGGCTTTGGGATATTGAGTGGGATGTGCAGGAGTTCAAGCTGAAGAAAGTAGTAGCAAGCAAGAAGAAACAATCCAAAAAAGCAGCTGAAACACAAGTTGCTATTCCTCTTCCAGACTGGGAGGAAGGTATAAGCTCAGATCCTGTGCCACATATGTAAAGCCAGTGTTGTATCTCTCTCTCTTTTTTTTAGGGCTGTTTTAGTTGAAATATTATAACAGCAATGCAGAAATGCTTTAGAAATTACAGATGAGATTATTCAGTTGAGTTGTTGTGATATTAGACCCAGGTCCACCCTCTGAAGAGGAGTCGGCCAGCCCTTGCCCCAACAGGCTGGCTGTGGAGAAGCTGAAGGAAACAGTGAATCGGCTTCCTAAGAGGAGACAGCATCTACCTGGACATCCAGGGTAAGGCCATTCCCAAACACCACAGAGTCCGCTAATGTTTCAATCTTTCGATTTCTGTTTCCATTTGCCACTGAGAGTGTAAGGCAATCCTTCTCTCCCCTCACTTCGTCCTTCAGTTGGTATCGTAAGCTGTGTGAGAAGATGTCTGAGGAGGACAGCTGGTCCCCTGGAGCTGGCCTCATCAGTCTACAGATGAGAGTGACTCCTAAGCTGATGGGTTTGACATGGGATGGTTTCCCCCTGCATTACACAGAGAAACATGGGTGGGGCTATCTGGTACCTGGACGCAGGGATAACCTGGTCTCTCAGGAGGAAAATACGGAGCCCGTGTGCCCACACAGGTACTTAATACACTGTGCTTACATCATCAAGGCATGGGCTGTTGATGGTTTAGTTTTAGGTTTTTCACAGCGCAGGATATGTGTACGTTTTATTAAAGCATTGTTTTGTCCCACAGAGCTATTGAAAGTGTTTACAGAGAGTATTGTGAGCAGAACAGCAAAGAGCAGCCTGAGTATCTGGACAGCAACCCTTCAGAGGACCTCATGTGGACAGACAGCACAGTGTGGGAAAAGGTGCATACACTCAAAATGTAATTGATCTCCTTGTAGCGTTTTAAAGAAGCAGCTTTTTTCGTACATATCCAAAACTCTGCTGTTTAGTAATCATATAAAAGAAACATTAATTATGACTATATATTGTGCTTTATAATCACAATAAAGTAATCTACGGTGATTGTCTGTACCATTGTTTAGTGCAAACAGGAACATCTAGTAGCTAATGCTGTATGACCTTTCAATTGCAGATTCACTGAAATGTTCACAAAATGTATAAATTTTCTTTTATGTTTATGGTAACAAATAAAAGTTCTGAATCCTCTTAAATTTATATTGCGTGGACACCTTGTGTCGGTGTTTAATGAGTGCTACTTCGGATCATTGATCAGGCACAGGGGCTCTGGAATGATAGCATATGTATCATGACAGATGTGTGCTTTTTAACCTCATGTCAAGGTGGAGAGGTTTGGTTCCTTGGAAAGTCTGACGGAGGAAAATGGAGTCCGAATGATGAAAAAAGGGGAGAAGAGGAAAAACGGGGTGAGTGAAATGGTCACTTGCCTTGTTTATATGGAACAACACTATCTGGTCTAACATACAGTGTTTTGTGGTTTTTATTCTACATGTGCTTTTTGTTTCTCTGTGCAGAATTTGATTGGCTACTGTGAACAGCCTGAAGATCCACATTATGTCCCAAAGGAGAGTCACTGCCATTATCACCAAGGAATCGGCCCCTACAACGATGTAGATATCCCAGGGTGCTGGTTTTTCAAATTACCTCATAAGGTGAAGTTTCGCTGTTTACCTGTCCTGTCCTGAATAACTAGCATTGACTCGTTGTCACATCATTGAGTTCTCTGTTTCAGGACGGTAATCACAACAATGTTGGCAGTCCTTTTTCAAAAGACTTCCTGTCCAAGATGGAGGATGGTACTCTCAGGGCAGGACGGGGTGGAACCAACGCTGCACGAGCTCTGGAGATCAACAAAATGATATCCTTCTGGAGGAATGCCCATAAACGCATAAGGTGCCCGTCAGTTTCCACCATAAAGTTACTCATCTTTTTGCATGATCACAATCAGTTTTGTATGTTGAAAAGATGGTGAATACGTGATTTTACTGTCCCCTCTTAGCTCACAGATGGTGCTGTGGCTGCGAAAGGTAGAGCTTCCACGTATTGTCAGCAGGTTTGTTTGGTATATAGCTATCCTGTATTTATTGATCATGGCTGATCAAGTGTTGGGGGGGGGAGAAAGACATTACTTGTATTTAACAATTTTTCTGGCTCCCAAAGACACAAAGAGTTTGATGAAGAGGGCCAATATGGTGCCATATTACCTCAGGTCATCACCGCTGGAACGGTAACGCGTAGGGCCGTGGAGCCAACATGGCTGACTGCCAGTAATGCACGGGTAAGAGGCACAGACCTCACATCACATTGCAAGTATGAGATTATTGATTCAGCGGCCAGTTTGAACTTAATTGCCTCCATCAGCCAATAAAGAAATGTTGTCTGTTTGACTGACCACAGCGGGATCGGGTGGGCAGTGAGCTGAAGGCCATGGTGCAGGTACCACCTGGATATCACCTGGTGGGAGCAGATGTGGACTCTCAAGAGTTGTGGATCGCTGCTGTGCTTGGAGAGGCTCACTTTGCTGGCATGCATGGTGAGATTTGTCACTGTGTAATCCTGTGTAGTTCTTACATAAATACCATATTATTTAAGTTGTAGAAGGCAACACTTTTTAAAAAAATGTTTATCTGTCATAGTCCGAACAAACAGCATCTGATGTCAACTGTGTTCGTCTTGTGTCTCCATGGGTTCAGGTTGTACAGCGTTTGGCTGGATGACCCTTCAGGGAAAGAAGAGTCAGGGCACTGACCTGCACAGCCGCATTGCTAACACTGTGGGCATCAGCCGAGAGCATGCCAAAGTGTTCAACTATGGACGCATTTATGGTGCAGGACAACCGTTTGCTGAGAGGCTGCTAATGCAGTTCAACCACCGCCTCAGTCAGACAGAAGCCGCCAGTAAGGCCAGGCAGATGTACGCCTTAACGAAGGGCATACGCAGGTACGCGCAACAGGTTGCATAGTTGTGTGTTGAAGTCAAGATTGGATTTTTAGTTAGGTGGGTTTAGTTGTTTGCGCAAAGGTGATGAAGGTGAACTCTAGTGCTGTTTTTGTTTTATATGTTTTGTCAGCTATCATCTGACAGAGGAGTGCGAGTGGCTGGTCAGTGAACTGGATATAGAGGTGGAGAGGGAGGAAAATGGAAGTGTCACCCTGCAGGAGTTGCGGAGGATCACTAGACTGGTCTCACAGTGGTGAGGGAACAAGTTATACATTACACAAACGTCCACAACCACTTGTCAGGAGCCTGCCAGTGTGACAACTTTTTCTCCTTCCTTCATTTTCCTCTGTGGTTCTTATACTCCTCAGCTCTCGGCGGAAGAAGTGGGACATGGTCGAAAAACGTTTGTGGGCCGGAGGTACCGAGTCAGACATGTTCAATAAGCTGGAGAGCATTGCTCATTCAGCCCAGCCAGCCACTCCTGTTCTAGGCTGCAAGATTAGCAGAGCGCTGGAGCCCAAGGCAGTTAAGGATGAGGTAAGGCAGTGCTGATCGTGGGGACAGACCAACTCTTAATCCTCCTGTTAGCCTCCGATTTACGAACATCTTTTATCCTTGGGGTCAGTTTGACTCCTGCAATTTGAACCTCCAGAAAATGAATGTAATTAAAGTTGTTATCAAAATGTATGTGTCAGGTACTTTGTCACTTTGCTGACTACCTAAAACCTTTTTCAATAAAACATAACCCCACCCCCCCACCCCCAGACATCCAGAATACCTATTAGGCGACTATGGAAAAATATGCAAATCAGCATAAAATCTCACTGATTGACCTAAAATTGGAAAGAAATCTCTTTTTTGTGTTTTAATGGCTTTGCATTGTTTATATGTACCCAAGTTTCCCATTGTACACCTGCATATTACAGGTCTAGCTGGATTGTGCATCACATGCTGCTCATATTTTGATTCCGAATGCATTATCTGAATGGACAGCAACCAGACATTCATCCACAGCCACATGGGGGCCTTGATTGTAAAGTAAGGATCATCGCTGCACCCACTTGTCCCATGCATCCCATATCTGCCCTGCCTTGGTTCTCTGTCATCAAAGTGTCTGACATGGGAGAAACCACGGAATGTCTTCAGTGACATGATGGCTGGAAATATTGCCCTTCCAGTGTCAGCATTTTACAGGCTCGAAGATGCTTTGCATTTTGACTGCTACCCTTCTGCCAAAATGAACAATATAGGCTTATAAATAGGTCACATCCAACTGTCTCCATACATGTTCCTCCCCTCTAAGTTTGCCATCTCAAGTTTATCCTTTTTTATCAATGGTGCTCAAATGCTGATTTTATGTCTTGAGCATGGCTGACGGCATATCTGGTGGGGCCTGGAACCATTCTGATCACATTTGGAAGGTAATGTGTTCTCTCAGAGACTGAGAGAGAACAGAATCTGCTGGTGGTTTAGAGACAACAACATTTATTTAGAGAGGTTAAACATTTAATGGCATCAAATTGACCCAAAGGATAATAGGAGGGTTAACAGAAATGTAATCAACATGCTGGTGTTCCACTATCATGAGCAGTCCACATCAAGAGTCTCGTGGGTGGGAACCTTTTTTCATTTGTATAATTCTGACGATTCATTGCAAGAGATGCTTATTGCCTTTTATTATTCTACTACCCATAGCCAAGTGCCCACATTGTCATTAGGGTACGCTAACTCCTAAAATATGATCATAACTGTTATGAAGAAATTATTAGTATAGAAATGGCTGGGGATTTTTCCTGTACCGAATTACATATACATCACTTGACCTCGAACTGATTGAGATCCACTATTACTAATGCAGCCTCGACTACAAAATAATCTTTGTCTTTAATGTAAGATGTTGCCAAATGTCAGTTTATCACAAGCAGAGTGAACTGGGTGGTCCAGAGCTCTGCAGTGGACTACCTACATCTGATGCTGGTGGCCATGAAATGGCTCTTTGAGGAGCACGACATTGATGGCCGTTTCTGCATCAGCATCCACGATGAGGTGCGGTACCTTGTCTGCAGCGAAGACCGTTATCGTGCAGCGCTGGCACTTCAGGTCACAAACTTGCTTACAAGGTCTGCCCACGGCGTATTTATTATTCCGTCAAAATATACAGTATATCCACTGTAGAATAGGCAATACGCTTGACTGCTTTTCTGATTGTGTGCTTCGGTCTCCTGCAGGAGTGTGTTCGCCCATGCATTAGGTATGCAGGACCTGCCTCAGTCAGTAGCTTTCTTCAGTTCAGTTGACATTGACCAGTGTCTGAGGAAGGAGGTCACCATGGACTGCGTGACCCCCTCCAACCCCACAGGTCTGGAACGAAGATACGGCCTACAACCTGGTGAGTTCTATACACCATCATCAGCCTTTATTTATGTCTCTGTAGTATGAGGCATACAGGCATCTCAGAAATAATTTTGTGTACATGAATTAATATATTTTTATGTTCACACTCAAAGTGATACAGTGCACATGAATTAAGCCATATAATCCCTAATATCTTGCTAGGACCCAAAGTATGTCTACATGAGTCCAAAATCAAAATTAAACTACATCAAAATCAAGAAGCCATTTTACATTGTCAGTGACCTTTCAGTTTATGTGCACTGTATATTGCCTGTTGTGTATATAATGTGGTTCAGGGAATTCATTACAAAAGTGTACACAAACTATCAACAATTTCACTCCTGATAATTGCCAGGCAAGACACAATAAAAAGAGTTTAAATAAACAGAAGAAGAAAGAAAATATTTATTTTAAAACAAAACAGCACTTGACAAAGCTATGCTGAAAATCTCTTCAGGAGGCATTGGAAAATAAATCCACCTCTTCCTTTAGTGCAACTAATGACTGATAAAGTAGGGCCTTTGTAAGTAGTACTGTATGTAGTTTAAACTGTACTCTTTAAAATAAGAACTGTGGCCTTTATCTTAACAACACAACAACTTATTCATCATGGAATCATCCTGATGAAGTGGAGGCAAAAAGTCCAATTAGTCCTGAAATGTCGGTCAGAAAGAACCATTACAATTAATGTTTACAGTGTTAAAATGTCAAAAGGTCATATACAATATACACATTTCTTTTGAATACATTGAACTATAGAAACACAATCAGATTTTATTAACAAAGTGTGCAAACTTTCCACAGGTGAGGCCTTGGACATCTACCAAATCATCAACATCACTAAGGGCTCTCTGTGCAAAGCAATATAGCACTTTGTGGCCCAAGCTGCTGCTGTTCAGACACACAACTTCCAGGAGGCTGTTCAGCAGCTGGTCAGGTTCACCATCAGTGAGGAATTCGGAGACGTGGGTGTCAGACAGAGGAGTCTTGGCTCACTGCTTTCTCTTCTTCTGTTTGGGTTCTTGTGTGTCTTCTGCGTCCTGTGACTCTGTGGTCTGAAAGAGATTGAAGAAGAAACAGACACTGAGAACTCACCCAGCAGATGGTGGTCTGATGTTCAAAACACATCACACATGGGAAAGCATTTCAGTTATCAGTTCATTTTGCACAGTAAATAAAACAGCTTTATTGACTTGTGTAATCAAGTAAAGGGGGAGGGGGAAAAGCAATTGTGTTGTGAATGTGTAAGGAAAGACAACATGGACCTTTGGAGCTGCTAGAAACAGTATGAGATTGCATTTACCTCCTGACTGTCACCCTGCTCCTGCAGGGCTGCGTCCAGAGTAGCAGGGTTGATGCGGAAATCTCTCGAGGTGCTCAGCTTCATGTACTGCATCAGATTAACCTGAATACACACACGCAACACATCACAACCACACACACACACACACACACACACACACAGAGGTGAAACACTGAGTGGTCTGTACTGATAACACGGTACTGAGTGTTCAGGGAGTTTTGTGTGTGTTTCTCAATGTTCCGTTTTACACGTCTATGTATTTTGAGAATCATATTTTGTCAATTGTCTTGAGCAGTCCAGTTCACACATACCTTTGATTTCTTTGAGAGTGTGATGAGGTATTTCTCGTACTGCTCGATGCTGAAGATCAAGTTAGGGATGGCCTTCGTCTCACGCAGAAGTTTTGACTACCAAGACAGGAATCGAGAAACAATCTCTGAATGGATTCATTCAAAACTGATTTGTTTGAGGCTCAGAATTGTACAGTTGTAAAGTGTACCTATACATTTTAAATGATTTAATAAAGAAACAGAAAATGTAAATTGTTATTGTTATTGTTCTAATCATAATTGTAGGAGATAAATGTCCTTACAGAGGCAGCAGAGTTCACTTCATTCCGTTTCTTTTTCTTCTTGTCATCTGCATTTCCACCACTGGATTCTCCACTCTAATAGAGAAAATGTTTTCAAACACTTATTCAAATTCCAAAGTTGCTTGTGACAAATCTGTAACAGAAAAACTCCCAACAGCAGTCATAATTAGAGATTATCATTTGTCTGAAAAGCTGGAGCTTTCACAGGGACTAGTTAGCAAAACTGGACTGAGCTGTACCTGTGCATATGTGATGAAAGAGTAGCACTGTGGTGTTAGGTGGGAGCCAGACAGTTTGACCTAAGCCGGTGACACAGAAAACACCAGATCAGCATGACATCAGAAGTACTGGAAGATTCAAACAGAAACAACACCGCAGGCTCACCAGCTTCTCAACGCGTGCTGGCAGTGCACCGTGCTGGCCGGCACACACCTGGATGTACTAAAATGACACATGGAGAATAATTGTCACACTAGACAAACTATATTCGTACTGCAATCATACTGTAGAGTGAACAAATACGTACATATTTGACCAGGGTGGTGAGAATGGTGTAAGTGCGAGTCAGTTCCCTCAGCAGCGTAATGATGCAGGTGCCAGGCAGCAGGGCCGTCTGGACCAGCTCATTTAAAGCTGTCAAAAGAGTCCCGAGCTGCAGCGTCACCGCTTTCTCTATTGGATCCTGCTGGCCCGCAGTCTGGGTGGCCTCACCTGCACATCAGGAATGTTAATGTCACAGACGTTTTAGTACCATCTCCTCCCCTGTCCCCTCTCAACTCTCACCATTAATCCAACTGAGCGTCGGTGTGAAAAGGCTTCTTACCAGAGCCAGATTTGACAGAGGCAGTCTGGTTTTTCTTTCTGGCAATCAGCCAGTCCACTTCATCGAGCACTCTGTCAACCTGTGACAGGACCAGCAGCTGGGAAAGGGATTAAAGTGACAAAGACGGTGAGTGCACTGCGGAAAACAGATTCCGAGATATCTGTGCCAAAGCAAATCAGAAGCCTCCAGTTATAAGAACCAACACTCACTGATGCTGTTGTTGCAGTCTTCATGTTGACGATGGCAAAGTGAGACTGTTTTTCCACCTCCACATCCTGATTACGCAGAAAGAGAAGGCATAAATGTATTAGTACTGCAAAATGAAGGCCAAAGGATTACTGTAAATTATTGGTCAAAAAAAATACAAAGGTTTGAGGAAATTCAAAAATGTGGCACTGTTACTTACCTACACCAGCTGCTATCGTACGTAATAAATATTCTAACATGGCCAATGTCTACTAATCCTTTAATACTGAGAGAAGTTGGCATGACATGAGAAGATGATCAAAGGTTTGATATGATCCATGGACAAAGCACTTGTCAGGTGCCTTTTGTCCAGTGAAGGTACCTGGACAAAAGGCACCTGCGTTTAACATAATTGTATGATGTAAAAAATCACTGGTATCAATTACAATTGTTTATAAGGTATAATGCCAAGATGCGTATGCTCCTAACTCTAAACTGTGTTTGTGTGTACCTCATCGATGTCTCCCAGTTGGCTGTGGATGTCTTGGCAGAGCTCCAGCAACAGGCTAACCGGACACTTATAGAGAACATGCAGATTGAAGAGAAGAGAGAGCAGGCCCTTGGAGAAAGCACAATCCTCTGAAAGAGAGAAATAAACAGACTTGAGAAGACACACTTTACTGTACCCAACATGGACTCGAAGATTAAGTAAACTGCCACTCACCAAAACTGGTCTCCTTGCAGATTTTCACAGTCCACGTGATCATCTGAACAAACTGTAGATGTAGATTTGTGTTAATGGCAAAAGTACAACAAGATTTGTTCTATGACGTGCACTTAAGAGTACACCTACCTGTTGGGAAGAGGGCTTTAGCTGACGTGAGAGCACACTCAGGATGCTGACCAGCAGCTGAGCCTCTTTGCTGTTAAAGTCTTCCTCACCTCCACTTAACTGTGTGAACAGCGCCCTCTGGTGTCGAGCAAATAAAATTGCATTTTAGTGTGTAGATGCTCAGAATCAGGTATATTGCCAAGTAGTTTCCACATATGAGGAATTTTCCGTGGTATATTGGTGCAATAATAATAAGAAACACAGTAAGTAGAAAATATAGAGAAAAGATCAGTACTGTAAGTCTAGCATAAATAAACAGGAAATGGACATGTGAAAATGTATAAAAATAATATAAAAATATGATCAATATGAGTTATTTAAAAATGAAAGAGCTGTACAGGTTTATGCAGGAGTGTACAAAGCATACCAGGGAATGTGCCACAGTATGAAGTTTAAAGCATATTTAATAATCTGTTAATATAAAGATGGGATGAAGCACTAATCGCTACATATAAAACATTAAATTGATATTATTGGACATAGGCTCCTGGTACAAACTTTTGTGAAATAATGCTTTAGCCTGACAAAAGCTATCTGGAAAAAAGCAATAGATAGGCACGACTTACACTTCTCCATTAGAAAATACATGTCTGGATTTTAACCTTTAAGATAAGTAGTATAGATGCACCTGAAACTGTCTGATGAAAAAGAAGTTCATCTCTGTAACATCTGGCTCGGCATCGTCCTCCGAGATGTCTGCGAGAAACACAACATGAAACACAATGTGATGTATTCCTGTGTACCATTCAGGTGCTTTTGCAGTTTGAAACCTGTGCGTGTCTGACCCATGGTGGAGAGGAGCTGGGCCATCCTGTCTGGGTAGCGCTGCTGGCAGGTTGTGAAGATTCTGAGCAGACCTTCCAGACACAGCTGGGACAGGCTGGAGCGCTTCTCCTTCCTCCCTGCGTCCTCCACGACGCTGGGGATGTTGGTGTAACGCCACATCAGCACACTGGGGCGACAATTATACAAAGACAGATCTTTCTCACTAACCAAACAATGTCATAGAAATAAACACCACGAACGAAGTCTACCTAAATGCTGTTATTTCAGGCAAGGGATTCCAACCTTGTCGTGTCGCAGAGGAAGCGGAAAGTTCTGTCTGTGTTCTGTCCGTCTGGGCCATCCGTGTGTCCAGTTTCCTCCAGCTGCTGGATCTTCTGTACAGCCACACTTACTGCATAACGCACAAATTCTCCACTTGAGCGAAGCACTGAGAGAGCCTCCTCTCTGCTCCGAGTGCTGTCTCTGGGGGGAAAATAAAAAATGCATGGTGTGGAGTTTAATTCTAGAAATCAGTATTTAGTTAAACAGTATTTATAAAAGTTGTTTTCGGGTGTATATATTGTTATTTAATTTTATAAAATGTGACCTTTATATTCAGACAGAACCAGTCAGTGTAAGAGTAATCCATGTCAACAAAGCCAGCGAAAGCATTTACCTGAAGAGCACAGCCAGGAGAGTTGAAATGAAGCCCAAAGAGAGTAAGCTGCGGGGGGTCTTTTGTGCGGGCACTCGCCCCTTTCCGGATTTCTCCTTCAGGATCTCAGACAGCTTGTGGTAGCGGTTAAACAGCTCCATGAGCTCCTCAAAGTGGCTTTTACTGGAACACATAGAGTCAAGTACACAAATAAAAGATTTTAACACGTTTAACAACATGTTTGCTACACAACATCCCGACTGTACAGAGAGTGATGGTTGTCACCTGTAGTTGGCTTTGATGAAGTTGTACTCCATGAGGACCTCATACACTCCCATCACCAGCATAGCATAGATGTTATTCTTCACCCCAACACTGGAGCCCATGGAGAACTCAGCGGACTTGTCCTGGTAAACACACAGACAGTTGGTGGCTTAAGAGGATGCCTCCAGTGCCACAACATTAATAACTGGCGAGGGTAGGGACACGCATGGACACTGTAAGAGAGGAAAACTGGCAATACAAGAGTAAAGCTGATGATGTTTTATCAGAGTTGTTTATCAGTTAATTCATAGAGATAAAAAATTGAGCCGAAACGTTTGAAAGCCAAACAATGTAGTTCAGTGTACAGCTGTCCTGCGTATGCACCTGTCCTTATATGCATACCAGTTCAAAGTCCTCAAGTTCACTCTTGATAATGCGTCTTGTCATGCTCTCAAAGATTGTCTGTAGTTCAGACTGGTATCCCTCCTCCTCCTCCTCCTCCTCCTCATCGTGGTCGTCAGCATTA
This sequence comes from Gadopsis marmoratus, assembly GCA_036023855.1. NCBI lineage: Eukaryota > Metazoa > Chordata > Actinopteri > Centrarchiformes > Percichthyidae > Gadopsis > Gadopsis marmoratus. The sequence continues at coordinate 48,087 of JAVQJF010005483.1, forward strand.
GGGTTGGCTGATCTCCGCATGTTCTGCAGCCACAGCAGGCACTGCACAGTGCAGCTCACCAGATGGGCCTGGCAGGGAATAAACACTATTAACGGCAGATATTAACACGACAAAAACACAGACACAAAAATGCTACAACACAGACAAGAGTACCAGTGGCTCCTGGAGGTAGACTTGGTCTCCCAGAGCTGTGATGCACGGCTCCAGTTTCACCGGGGGAAGGAGGTCTTGTTCAGGCTCGTAGTACCGCCTCAGCTAAGGATACAAACACATGACAAACAGTTCTCCCTGTTATAGATAACATGACAAACAGGCCATTACACCTAAAACAGTATGCATTTAATACATACACACATACCTGTGAGAAGAGGGTCTGCATGATGGAGCTTGCAAGTTGAGAGTTGCGACGGAGAACATCATAGAAACCCTGAAATAGGTGGGAATTTGCTAAATATTGTCCGTTGCACAGATTAATCACAAAAGGATCAAACTACAAATGCTGAAGGGTTTCATTTAAAATTTTGTCTGTAGTTGAAAGATATGTATATGTAAAATGCTAACGGTGGAGTAAAATAAGTTGTTTCTAAGCTTCATAAGCAATCGTGGCTAGTAATTGTAACAACATGCAGCCCAAATTAAAATCAACTAATAAACATGGCATAGAAAAGAGACCTCTAACCTCATAGAGCATGAGTCGCACATCAGCCTGCTGGCCGAGGCAGCGGCGCAGGCTGCTCAAGATCTCCAGACAGAACGCTTCATTGGCAGCAGAGTTGTAACGAGAATGAACGTCCACTTGGATCTATTCAGGGGTTCAGGCACACAGTTACTACACGACAGACCATGTTTAAAACTGCACATATTTCCACAGCTCCAGATGTTTTCCAGCACCCTTGCTGCACATGCATCTATGGAAAGATGATGATGCATACAGTCTAACTGGAACTCTACCTGGCTAGAGGAGACTGCCTGGCTACACTGGCTCGAGACCAAGCTGCCCAACACTTTGAAGTTCTTCAGCAGCAACAAGAAGCCAGTCACCGCAGACTTCCTGCCATCCAGTTGGCTAGCAGAGAGTCATATAGGGGGAGAATTATTAATGAATTGCTGTTAAGCTATCAAATGTGGTAACCAAAGAATGATTCATTAACTGTACTGAGATCAAAGCAGTACACACCTGGAAAACATGGCCTTGCGGAGAACTAGAATCAAAGCATCTTTTAAGGACATACTGACTTTAAGCAGGGGCTGGAGATTAAGCAGAGAAGAAGGATTAAACAACAGACATGTCTACTGTGTGTGTGTGTGTGTGTGTGTGTGTGTGTGTGTGTGTGTGTGTGTGTGTGTGTGTGTGTGTGTGTGTGTGTGTGTGTGTGTGTGTGTGTG
>JAVQJF010005486.1:0-12886 GCA_036023855.1 Gadopsis marmoratus
CCATCGGTGTGTGAATGGGTGAATTAGACTACTGTTCTAACTTAGATTACTGTTACAGCGCTTTGGGAACCGGTTTGGTTGAAAAGCGCTATATAAGAAAGAGTCCATTTACCATTTACTTGGAAGAGAAGAAATAACTACTCACACTTCCTACTTCAGCTTACTGTGCTTACTGTAGTTGTGCTCACACACTTTTTCTGATTGAGGTGTGATTCACATTTCAGGTGCACTTACTTTCAGTTTGACCTCCAAATAAAATGGTTTGGGTAATCTGGATAGAGTGCCTGATGGTCTGACTGCTTGTGATGTTTCTTTGGCTCTGCAGTACTTCAATGTAGCATGTTTTCTTTAAACCCCCCAGTCTGTGATTGTTGCAAAGCAAAGTTTCCACCCAACCTGTCTGCATTCTAAACGTGGCCCATGCAGTCCACACCATCTATATTTGAATGTGAATAGCGTACAGCCTTCTACATGGGAAACAACTGAGGAACAATCAGTTTTACAGTACATGATCATATTTACAGGCATTTGCACATCATCTATCTGTAAGACTTGTACAGTGGTCAGCATATCTTATCTTATCTTCATTTGAACAGAGATGTTTGACTGTTGTTTGATTAGTGAACACAGTGTCTTTGTTAAATTCCATGTTGAAGTGATAGCTAAATTAAGAGCTACGTATTAATCCTCCTCAAACACTCCCTGTGGTTCCTGAAGCAGGAAGTGAATGATGGCACTGAGTGCTGGGCAGTTTGTCTCCTGCACTAATCATCACCACTGTATCACATGTCTCAGCAGCCCAGTCTTCCATCTGAGAAGACCAGAGGATGAAATATGGTGGCTGAGTCTCTCTGCAGCCCCCAAATCAGCTGCCACTGAGGTAGAGTGCCTAACAAGCATAAATTATGTTAATAGAATTTAATAAAAAACACTTTATTCCAAAGGTTTCAGTACTTTGAAATGTCAAGATGATCTAGTGTGCTACCTGGAGAAAATGTTGAAGCTTAAGTTAGAACACTAAAATATTAAAACAAGAAATTGTGATCCCTCGTGAGGGATGGCGGAGCATGATGAAAAATGGAGAATGCACGAGTGTGTCTCCCAGGTGGAGTTTTCTCCACTTATTAATTGATCTGAGTGCTGAATCTAGTCCTCCATTATGGCTCAGTATAATGAAGAAGATATTAAACAGATTTGGGAATATTTTAATGAAAGGATTGTCTTTTTTTGTCATTTCAACTCTGTAATTTACAATCGCACTGTCTTTGTTATCTAAAAACACCAGAATTGTAATTAAGTAAGAAATTGGGCTTTTGTGTTAGGTTTGGTGATTAATGACGGTCTATTGAAGAGTAGAATTATCAGAAAATGATTCTCATGAATACAAAAAAAACCCCATGCCATCTTCCCTCTCCCCAGCCCTTTCTAATGCACACACATGCACACATGCAGACAATGGAAAAGTAAAGATGGTGAGACTGTAAATTATCCACTGTTGGTTGTTAATTGAACATTTCCATTGTTATCATGACAAAATGCCTATCGATTGGTGCGTCCACCACTTCTCTTGGCCTGAAGATACAGACTGACAGAGAGGCATACAGTTTAGCAGAAAAGAAAGAAAAGGAGAAAGATATAAGCAGGGGAAGAACAGAAGGCGGGGGAAAGAGCCTGAAATAATGACCGAGCAAGCTGAAAAACATTGTGAAAGGGAGTAAGAAAAACCTCGGAAATGAAATGAAAAACAGAATTAGGAGGCGGGGTAGTAGAGCTGGGTGCTCGGCCACAGTGTTCAATTACAACATGCGGGAGGTTAAATCAATAACATTTAAATTGCTTATGGTGATTACCTGCTCTCCAATCACAAGGATCAGCATAAGCAATCTGCTGACCCCAGCCTCACTCAGCCACAGATTGAAACATATGAAGAAGAGTCAGCTGGATGGAAAGGTCAACCTGAATTTTTTTTTTTGCGTGTGTGTGTGTGCGCCTGACATTTTTTTAAATGAGTAAGAAGTCTTAAAATGCAAATACTACTTTACTACTCAGTAAAAGTGAGAGAAATCAATTTCCCCACCAGGACGTAATGACAAGGAGGAGACCTGCTAGAAAGACTAGAACCTTTTTGCACAGCAGACCACATATACACCCTGCACACCCTAATTGAGCAAGAAAGGAAAGGCCTCTGCATGTTTTATTGATTTCAAGAAGGCCTTCAATTCCATCTGGTGTGAGGGCCTTTTTTATAGACTACTTAACAGTGGCATTTGGGATGGGGAAACATATGATGTAATTATATATATATACACGAAGAGAAAATGTGCAGTTAAAATAGACAAACACACAGCCGTCTTTTCCCAGGGTCATGGTATGAGATAGGGGTGCACTCTTAGTCCAATCCTCTTCAATTTAAACATCAATGAATTTGCATGCTAATTAGATAAATCTGCTTGCACCTGGCCTCACCCTGAATGACACTGAAATTAAAGGTATGCAGATGTCTTGGTGTTGCTGTCACCAACAAAAGAAGGACAGAGCAAGGAGAGCTTTCCATGCAATTACAAGAAATATTCATTTCTAATTAAAATTTGATTAAAATCTTGGGGACCAAACTTTAATCTTTGAATTTGACAAATGGGACCGTAATAGAATCTTCCCACACAGAGTTCTGTACGAGCATCCTGCATGTTCAGCAAAAAACACCAAACAATGCCTTTAGAGCAGAACTCGGGCCAATAACCCCTCATAGTGACCCCCAGATATACCATCACACAGCCCTAACCTGCCAAGAGATGAAGCCAGAGAGGAGTCCCCTCAGCCAGCTGGTCTCAAGGCTCTTACATCTCATCCCAATCAGACCAAACCAAATTATCAAACAACAAAAGAAAACTATATCACATATTGAAAGGAAACAACTAAAACACAAAGTAAATAACAATGGTATTTGACCCTAAAAAGAGACTTTACATTAGCAAAGTATCTGACCACATGTGAAAAGTAAGAAAAGCCTTGACTTGACTTGTCGGCATAGACAAGGCTGGCTGCCAGAGGAGGAGAGACTCTGCACACAGTGTAACAGACAAGAGGCAGAGTCAGAACTGCTCTTCCTCACCTCATGTCCCAAATTCCAGGCTCTGAGAAATCTTTTATATTTTCCCAATATAAGAAAAATACACCCAAAACTCTCATATTTACTTGGAAAAATGACCAATGACAAAAGTGAGTTGCCAGTGGAACCTGAGAAGAGCAACTCTACAGTATATTGACCTCTTTTTAATTGTTTAACTTTTTTTTCAATCAATAGCAATCAATAAAGAACACACCAACAAGAACATCAACACACACACGAGTGCATTAACCACTTCAACAACTTCCACAGTGTTTCATAAACACATGTTACACATGCAAGAATGATGCAAAGCTTACCCTGAGTTGACACATTCAATTTCTTTAGAAAAATACAGTGTAGGCCAGTAGCGCTCTCTGCTGTGTGCATACTGGAACTCGCTCATCACATACTGACCACTTCTACTACTCTTCTGGCGTTAGCTACTGATGCCTTATTCTTCTAAACCATAGCAATGCAAATATAGCTAATAATACTAAACATCTAACTGCCACTGAGAATTCATGCAAAATACCATAAACATACATTACTATCAATACTCATCTGAACTCTCTTTCACATGCTCCCTCTCCCCAGGGTATCTCAAGTAAGTACTCAATTAAATATCTTTTTTTGTACTGGGATTACAGGTAAGTAACAGGTAAGTACTGGTTCAGCTGTAGAACTACTTTCCATTCATGCATACTTTAGTTTACATGAAAACACCAGGCATGTATTTCATTCATATTCATGTGTATGTACTTGCCCTATCACTACTTTTAAACCTATTTGAATTATTCTTACATGAACTAACACTATCTAACTTAACAGTATTCTATACCAAAACATGAGGCACTGTTCTCCTTCCCAGTGTACTTACATAAATTACAATAAAATCATAAACAGTGAATATTGTATGGACTCTTATTTTGTAACATCATACCTTCAAAACACCATTTTTAACCCAATGACTGTGAAGGGATATCACATGAACAACATAGGCAGTAACAATTTCACAGTTTATCACCACACATCAATCTCTAGAACAAAAAACTGGTCATTCATCTTTAGCTCATACAGAAAGGTACCGGACTGTCTTTTATTTTACTTTATGCTGATGATACACAGGTCTACTTCTCTGCAGAACCTAATAATTTGAACCAATTGTCCTCTATTCATGATTGTATAGCAGCCACCAAAGATTGGATGTCTCTTCATTTTCTCCACCTAAACCCTGGCTAAACAGAAACTCTTTTAATTGGACCTGATAACTTTGCCACTGCTGCTGGTCAGTTTATTAGTACCGCTAGGAATCTTTATCATCTTTGACCAGTATATGACTTTTGACCATCATGTTGCTAAGCTCGTCCAGTCCTGCTTTCTTCAACTAAGAAATACATAAAAAATCAGACCTATCTTAGCTTCTATGGAATTCATAATTTCATTTTCTCCCACTTCGACTATTGCAATTCCCTCTACATGTGCCTCAGCCACTCTGCTTTAAACCGCTTACAACTGGTTCAAAATATAATCAGCCGTCGGTCCCACATCACCCCTGTTCTTGCATCCCTTTATTGACGTTCAAATGAAGGGATGACATTCAAATCTCGGCCTTTTATAGATCCCTCGCTCCAACAGCAAAACAAAAGGCAATCGCGCATTTGCAGCTGTGGCGCCAACCCTCTGGAAACTTCTTCCCCAGTCGGTCAGACTCGCTGAATCTTTGCACAGTTTTAAGCAGCTTTTAAAAACCCATCTTTAAAGGCAAGCCTTTTCATAAATTTTGTGCTGTGCTGTTTTTTATTGTAATTAACTTTTCTTCATGTATTTATCTGCTATTTTCTTAATTTTCTTAATTGTACCTTTTCTTTTTTAATTATTATTTTATTGACACTTTGGTAATATTGTCTTATGTTCATGCCAATAAAGCAAACTTAATTGAAATTGTTGCAGGTTGTGGAGTCAGAGTAAAACAAGTGGTTTGTCTAATTGGCACCACCACAAATAAAATGAAAAACTATTTGCTTGAATTGCAAGCATTGCTGAAAACCAAATTATTGAAATAATTGACAAATTCACATCCACGCATTCAAAGTTTTTTTATAATCTGGATATTGCATTCTTGCAAAGTCATGGTGATCTATTGGCTGAACCACTTGATCAACACCTCTATGACCAATGAGAAGTTCCACAGAAGTGTGGAAACAAGCAAGAGTGATGCCTTTATAATTCTTTATAATTCTGGATCAGCTAATCAAGTGGGTAATTTTTGGCCAATCAGCATCCTTGCTGTTTCCTAAGATTTTGGAAAAGGCTGCAATGCAACTGATAACTCACCTGAAAACAAATAATTACAATTTGGTCATCATTTTGAGGCTTCAGGAGAGCCCTTTGTCGTGTTCGCTGTGGTAAGAAACAACCCTTTTCAAAGTTTTTGGTTTGTTTCATTGATATTTGTATACATTGTTTAAAAAATCATGAAAATCTGCTAGCGTGATGTATCAAGAGAATATATGGATGTCAATATTAATCTGACTGTGTTTTACAGATCAGGATTTGGGTGTACGATTCAACAATGATTCAGTCGAGAGATGATGAGCCACTGTACCAGGATCCACTGTGATGATGTCAAAGTGTGAATTTGGAATCCTTTGTATGGACTATGAACTTTACTGATTTTGCTTGAGTAGTAGGATGGACTTACATTTCACTCTGCATATCCCACAAGGAGAAAATTAGATTGTAACACTGGACCCTCACAATTTAATAGTGTGAGTTGACACCATAAAGACCATAAAACTATATCAGTGGAAACTGCAGCAAATGATGCAGGCAAGTTACACACAAAACTATGCAGTGATAAAACTCAGCCTTGCTTCAGATGTGGTTAAAAAGTAACGTGATCCTGCAGATTGCTAATTTAAAGATAAAGACTGGAGGCAGTGCAATAAAAGAGGACACACACATAAAATGTGTAAATCAAGGTACAGTGATAGACAATGAAAGAAAACAGGAACAAGGGACAAAAAAGAGACAGACTGATGACTCAAATTAAGAGAATTTGTCCTGTCTTGTGTTATACTCAGCAGAAGATGATGACAGTGGCACCTTAAGTTAATGGAGTGTCATTAAAAATAGAACTGGACAGCGCTCTCTGTCATGTCCTTCAAAGTTTACCATGAAAATGTCCCTAAACTGAAACTGAAATGTACTGTGAGACTGAAAACATACACAAGTAAGAGAGTAAACAGTGTTCACATTAAATAATAGAATTTAAATTATATTACATTCACCTCGTGGCACCACCCTTAACGAAGGGAAAATGATAGCCAATCTCAAATCAAGTATACTAGACTATTATTTTGGAATTATTTAATAACTACAACCAAAATAACCACATCAATACTCTAATAAAGGTTGAAGGGTTTTAGAGATCTGAATAGTAGAGGTTGGCAAAATTCACTACCTTAAATATGGTAGACCAGAATTGTATATCCACAGACCTTTCTTTATCAAATAATAAAGGTAATAAAAGTACTAAACTGTCCAATGTTGTACCTGTGTTGTACTGAAGGCTTTAACAGAGTAGAGGCTGCTGGCGGAAGCTAGGATGAAAGCAAAGTTAGGTCTTTACTGCTGAAAGGAGGATAGCATCCTGCACAATGTCTTTCCATGTTGAGAAGAGAGTAAAGAAAGTGTGACCCCAAAATGTCCACCTGGTTGGTACCCAATCGATTCATAATTCTCTTCGCCAGCCAGGACTCGGTTTCCTTCTAACCATTAATTAATTTTTCAGGACCTTGGGTGCCGTTGTAGGATATAAATAATATCTGGCTCACCTCAGCACGGGTGTGGAGTGTGACTTTGAAGTTGTGCCTAATTAAGCAGCTGTAGTTAACCAGCTGAACAATAAGGCGCAGGACAGATCTTAGGCATGTGGGTGACAGCTAATGAAATGCAGACACAAAGCAAAGTGAGCAGACGCACAGAGGTAACATCTTTAACTGACGCTACTGTATCTATTCAGGCTATCACACATAAAGCTCTTCAGTACAGTACACACAGGATGAGTAGGACAGAGACACGCATACAATACTATGTAAGGTGCATGCTTGTATGTGCAGCCATGCCAACCCTGTCTCCTTACAATTTTTATATTCTATTAATTTGCTTTGTCAAATATGTTTTGGAAGAAATGCACTGTTGACATATTCACTATGTTTATTTGAGGTGCTTTTTAAGTTGTGTGCATTTTTGGACTTTTTATTTAGAAAACAAAAAGGTTCTATCTACAAAGTCTGATGAGTTTATTTTCATTGTTAACTACCATGTTATCCAACTAATGGGGTTTTGAAATCTATTTCTTTTGTTCCAGTTATGTTTTCGTCTTGCGCCATCTCATGTACTTGTAGTTGCGATGCTCTCTGGCATTTCTCACTGGATAAACCAAGACAAAAACATAACCCCCACTGCATGACATTGCCTGTGATTTGAGGGGCCAGACATTACCAGACATACCAGCGGCCACGCAAGTGAAGGCAGCGGCCACACCAGTAGAGCCAGCAACCACACCTGCCAGTTCACAAATTGAGGAGCAGGGGGGCTGCTCATAAAAGGAGAAACAGGGGAAGCGTACACCAATGAAAAATTGTCCATGCATACAGACGCACCATTGGAGGTAACAAACTTGTGAAATTCATCTTGCGTAGGTTGCCGTCATCTGCTTTAGCTAATTGCATTGTCCCTAAGGTTTTCCAGGTTCATCCATCCTGAGTCCAACACACCCAGGACAAAGTGATTTGATGAGTGAACAGACTAGTCCATAAGACAATTGCCCAACGTGCGGCTTGAATACACAACCCTGAGATTAAGAGTCTCATGTTCTACCGAGTGCACATTGGTCTGTCAAAGGTATTACAAATACATACCACGATTGCGGTATCGAATCCCGCGCTCCCTCTCGTTCCTAACTCATTATGTATAAATATTTATGACAGCAACTAAAATAAGACAATAACATAGACGAGTGAAGTAGACCTATGTTAAAATTCTGAGCCAAACTAAAGGCCTTGTGTGGTGAAGTAGACAAAGAATATGACAAATATGAGGATTATTGTTATTTATCATAGTTTGAGTTCAGATGATCATGTCTTGTGTAGACATTAAAAGTTGGGAGATTTGTTTCAGTGAAATTGTAATAATTTAACTAAACACTAAAAACAGGAAGAAGACGATGAAGAGATCAAAACACAGAAACATCTGAACCCACATTAACAACAATGGTAACAACTTAACAATGATGAGAATAATAATAATAATAATAATGATAATAGCATCTGAACCAGTTTTTAATTTTTAAATATAGTTACAAGAACAAAAATGATAATAGCAACAACAATAATGATAGTAATAATGATAATAACATCGGAACCTGTTTTAAATGTTTTTACTTTCCATTGATGTGCAGTGAGACTTCCCTCAAGGCAGACAAGTGGAGCCAAGCCATTAAAAAAATTTAAATAATAATAAATATACAAACAAAAATGTTAAGAAGCTGGAGGGTTGTCATTTCCTGGCTTTTTTTCCCTATAACCTCGTGTCTGCAGCACAGCCCTCCATTCGCCATAGGACTGAGTCTCAGACTCTTCACAGTACCAGTTGTCAAAGTACTGAAGATGGGATGGTGGCTTACTCTCTTTCTTGCACTTTCTGCAAAGGATCACATCTGTTTTCTTTACAGATTTTCTTGTGCCAGTGCGCTCCCTCTCCTGTTTTCTTTTCCTGTATTGTGGAGTGTAAGGAACAGCTTGACTGGAGGTCCTCATTTGAGTTGATGGTGGCATAGCTGAAGGTAATGGGAGTTTAAAGAAGACAGACTCCTCGTGCTTGAAAAAACAAAAACAATAAACACATAAATAAACAAATGCCAATTCAATTTACTACCCTTCACTTTACTTTATTATTACTTTATGGAGGGAAATTAAATAAAAAGTAACTTAAAGAAATGAACATCACCAGGACCACTCACAGACCAGACAGTTTTGTAGGCATTAAATTGTGTTGTATGTTCTAAATAAGCATAAACATATGCACCACATGTGCCTCCTCCAATCTAATTGCCTCTGCCAGCAGTGTGCTGTCATCCAGCTCCGTGGACACAGAGGGGTGGGCGAAGGTGGGTTGGGGCCATGTGGCTGCCTCAACGGACACAGTCCGGTGGGTGACGGCCATGTGTATGCGTGGGTCAAAGCTAACAAAAAGAGAAAGCAGGACAAACAGATATGAACATGAACAGCAATAAATACTAACCATAAAAAAATTGTCTTATACAAATAAATGTATACTAACAAGGTTTGGCTTTGCCTTTCTGCAGTCTTGGTCAGGCTGTTCTGGTGAGGCAACTTCCCAGCCAAGAGGGAGCAGACAGAGGAGGTAGAAGTATGCTGGGTGGCTTCAGTGTGCTGGGTGTGGGCAGCAATGCTGGGTGGGGGGAGAGAGCTCGGTGGTGGGAAAGTGCTGGGGAGTTTTCTCAGCATATTGCTCTTCCTTCATGGCAATGGCAATTCTGCCAGAAGGAAATGGCTCAATATAATCTGTGAAACACCTCTTGTTGTGGGCATGGTCTTGGGAGTCTTTGCTGTGTCCTGTGGGCTCCTTCTTCATAGCTACCACAAGGTAAGCAGCACATCCCAGTGCATTTTCAGCCACCCACCTGAATGTCTGCCTGTGAAACACACCAAACTGGTGTCTTTTGATTGCTGGATCTCCGTGGCACTGAATTAAAGCATTTCTGGCCTTGGACAGCACTTCATTTGGGGACAGGGTTTGCACCCATGGCTTTCCTTTGTTGGTGTCCTTCACCTTAATTGCTTCCAATGTGTCTGTAAGGTTTAGACTGCCATCAGCCCATCACCTGAAGCGAGGTTCCATTTAGTTAGCCTACTTCATCGCATTGGTTGCTCCCCTCAGCTCCGGCAAACAAGAGTCATGTAGAGAGAACTAGCTGAAGTCTACATAAATCATGTCACAATTAAGCATTTTGAGTTTCTTTTGATACAATTCTCTCTCTACATGGCTCTGGTTTTACTACCAGTGTGCCAGCAATTTAAATACTGCGAAATATAGAAAGATTTAGTTGGTGGGGATGGGCTTAATCAGAATTCTGTGAAGTAACAGAAGTTCATTTATAATTATGTAAAAGTCCTGCACTCTAGTTTTAAGAGCTTTAGTTTTAGAGTGGATATCGTAGGAAAACTAACAAAATACTTTGGCAAAGATCAATTTGTAATACGCTTAGTATCAACATTGTGTGTTGGCAGCAAACAGTTTGCACATATGTTCAATATAAATTATTGTTATGTTGTAATGGCAATTAAAAACTAATCTGGCATTACATTTCCACAATAGCAAGTTTGATATAGCAAATTAGTTGCATATATAATGTAATTATTAGGGGTCAGACAAGTTTGATCCGCACATACACAGCAAGCATGCTTCCTACAAATTACTTTCATTCAACTAGTCTGCATTAGCAATATACAGTATAGTACATTCAGTGGCAGCAATCAGGGCGAAAATAGTAATAAGTTTAATAATGCTGGAAATGTGTGATGTTCATATAGAGAAGCAGCAGCAGCAGAGGAAGGATGTGCAGGGCAGGTGGTGGATGAACGTAAGGGCCCTGACTCTGAACAAAACATGGGTGTGGATAGCAGCATGAACAGTGCAGTTTTGTACATACTGCATTGGGTGTTGGTTCTCCAGGCGGTGCTACGTTTTGGGGCAGTTTGGACCACTTGTGCATATGGTCGCGCAACATCGCCATAAGCAGCTATTTAAATTGTGTGTCACATGAACTCTTGTGGTACCCTAGTTTTCCCTTAAATGTTTACTTTCAAAGCTGTCATTCTGGAATTATGTCCTGTCTCCTGCAAGTTAGTAATGACCTAATTAAAAAGTGGTTTACTTGTTCAATTTCACTTCAATTCAATTCAGTTTTAATTATATAGCACTATATCATAACAAAATTATCTCACAGCACTCTTTCATATAGAGCAGGTCTAGACCGACTCTTTATTTACAGAAACCCAACAATTCCCACCGTGGGCAGCACTAGGAAAAACTATGTTTTAACAGCCAGAAACCTCGTGCAGAACCAGACTCTGGGTGGGCAGTCATCTGCCTCGACCGGTTGGGTTGAATTAGTTGTTTAAACATAGTCAATTCTTAATCATACTTTAGTTGCTACAAATGGATATTGACAGAATACCCAACTGGAAAGTGTGGGCAGCAATCGTTTTGTAGATACAGTCAATTTTAATATTCGGACAATGTTTAGAAAAACCCAACCCAGGCAGAATTGCTAAAAAATATTGTGTTAATGCAAAACAGTTGTATATGAGCATAGTGTAATTCACTGGAGAGGTTGCAGACAAGCGTCCAGAATACACTGCATGCAGTATGAGTAAGAAGTGGGTGTGTCTGAGGTTGTTAGTTATAGAAGGTGGTCATGGTGTTCCTCCCCCTCTACCCGAGCTGTGAAATGTCTGGTTTGTCTGAGGAATGAGAGACCCTGGAGGGCCAAGGGTCCCGAACAAATGAGCTCCCATAAAACTCTTATACTTATACAGAGACAGGACACAATGCAGACGAGCAACCGCCCAAAGCAGCCTTCATGGTAATTTCACTCAACTATTTACCATGCCCACCCATGGGTTTCACTGCTGTCTGTTGGAGTCAGTCACCTTCTTGTGCAGCATGACGCATTCATTGTATCAGCATCTGACACATCCAAACAAATCAGTACACTTTATTTCCTAACAGCAAACAGAAGAGGGACTTTGATGATGGCAATTATTCTGCATAAAAATCTTAGGAAATTGGGTTAAATGATACTGAAGCTGTTGTTCCACGCATTTAGTTCAGCACAAAGGTTTTGCATAAATATGTTAGATCTGGCCAAATGTTTTGTGCTTAGTTGGAAATTAAATAAAAGCTGCATTGTGGGAAATGCAGGGGAATGTTTTCAGCTAAGCTAATAAAGTTAATTGCTTGAGCTGAAGCACATTTATGAACTGCACCTGGTCCATAAATGACTCCTAATGAGGAGCAAGTCAGTTCACTTTTAGAATGCCTCCCTCTAGTGGAAGACAGACGCGCTTCCAGAGCATCACAGTTGGGTCTTTTCTGTTCTGCCTCTCCCACAAAACAGAACAGGAATATATTTCAATTTGAATAATCCTACACCTCTGAATATAGGAGTGAATAAAAACAGAAAATAATGTTATGCAGTAATTAATACAGATTGCTCAAACTGAATTTCAGAAAGAGCTATTTCCTATCACCCAAATTTCAGCTCCTTCTCACATGGCTTCAGCCTTTGTATTTGTTTTATCAGCTGGCAGCATATTATTACACATTATTCATTCTGACATCAGCTGCTGGGGCAATCAAAATATTAATTTTAGCGGTGTTTCAGTCAATAAAAAAATGAACCAAAATATGCATATTAAAAAAAGATATAATAGAACTCATATGTGGATTTTTAGTCTGTTATAATTAAGTTCAAATCAAATGTGGGGAATTACTCTTGATGGAAAAATGAGGGTATTCCCCGATGACAGCAAAAAAAATTATACTGCAAATGTGTTTCACAATTTCCAATATCAATACTAATATAAGAGTATAATACTAATAAAAATACCAGTGGGTTCTTAAACAATACTTCATCTTTCATAATGAGAAAACATTCAAGACAAAAAGCAAGATTTCTAGAAACAA
>JAVQJF010005494.1:0-74651 GCA_036023855.1 Gadopsis marmoratus
GATTCGTTGAAGGGGGGAGGGAGGGGGAGAGGGGGCGAGGGGATGACAGGACAAGTAAAACAAACAGAGCTTAGGTGTGAAGTGATCCCCGGGGCAGGTCAGAGACGAATAAGAAGGAAGATCGGTGGAAGGGCTACAGGATGGAGAAAAAAGGAAAGGAGGAGACAGAGGGGGATCAGAGGGGCGGCAATAGAGTGAAAGATGGGAGGGAGTGTACGAAGGAGAGGAAGAGAGGAGGACAAGAAGAACACGCCCCCACACAGGTGTGCTCACTACTAAGTGCTGGATGAATCGCCTGCCATCAGCCCTCACCATAGCTAATAAGGGTCAAAGAAAGAGAGGAGGAGGAGGAGGAGGAAGAGGAGGGGGGTGATTGAAAAGAGAGAGGGTATGTTTTCTATAGCTGCAGGGAAAGATAACAGGAGCTGAATCCCTGTGCAAACAAGCCCACAGACACCTCAGAGTCACTCGCTATAGATGCAGCTTTGCGCGCACACACACACAGAAATACATGCAAAGGCAGTCTGCGAGGAAATATTAGCTGCCTGCTGACAGTTTAAGCCTGAGTTTTCTCACATCATTCAACAGGGAGTAAATAAATAAACTGGCCAATCAGTCAGTTTGACAGAAGGCATGTCTGAAGAGTAAAACATCTGCAAAGGAATCTGATGTTCAGACAACGCTTTATTCAGCTGTACCCATGACTAATACAGCTGATACCACTGATTAAAGAAATGCCGATCCTTCAGTTCCTAATTTTCACCTTTTACCTTTGCATTTGCCACGGTGCCGTGCTTCCTGCAGCTGTAACAAACAGCATTTATCGAACTAACGCAAAAGATCGTCGCACGTGTTGCATTTAGTCTGATCAAATTCCTGACACCCAGTTTCATTATCTGCGTGAACACAAATTCATAACAAAGCTCTGCAAATGCATCCATGTGGTCACCCCCGCAGCCTCATGAGCGATATTCCTGAAGTGACATTAACACCTTCCGTGGCTTTGGGCCCATTCTCCTGTCGGGCAGGAATGCAAACACACATTCATCACAACGGGACATTGTGTTTCATTAACCCCTATCCTGCGCTGCGTCTGCCAGGCTAGCTAATTCTTTTTGTTGTTGTTATTGTTTTTTACGTCCCTTCTCACGTGTCCAATGCTCAATTCTTTCTGCATCCTATAACTCACTTTCATGGGGGTTTGAAAGAGTCAGATACCTCAAGGTCCTGCTGGGCATTTCACCACAGACTTAAAAATTGTTAAATCTGTTTACTTGCCATTGCAGACAAAAGATACAGTTAGCAATATAAAGTAGACAAAATATTAATGTAGCGCATAAAACCATAACAGTTTTTGCTTATTAGGGACATCTGTGCCAAAATACAGCAAGGTTTTATTCTGTTTTTATATTGATGTCTGGTAAATAATTCAGTCATATTTGAATTCGTAATTAACTGTATTATTTATCATCATACCACCATTTTCTCTAATGTCTTACACATGATGATGGGGACCTTTGCATTATTAATCAGCAAACAAATGATTTATCCAGCATATTTCCGATGATTACAGATTACATTACAGGTGAGTTTGCTAGCCACTGAAATGAGAGACCTTTACAGCAAGCAGGCAACATTTGGGTCACCAGAAGAGAACAAATTCATGATTAGTTCTGTTGTAGAACCAAATTAAAGCAAAAGAACATGAGTAAAAACCTCAGTTCATGTGACGATAAAATATTTATTTTACCATAGCTAGAAAACAGCCTGCCCACAGTATGAAAAATCTCTTTCCACTGATGTGGAAATCTGCTCTCATACGATGATGATGACTAACTTGATGTTAGGAAACTTTGGATAAATGAGTCATGAAGTCAAAGTCAAAACAGCAAGTCAAAAGCTGTGAAAAATGCACCTGGTATGGACCTCTGGCATGTGGAGTAAAATGATCACGTAGAGTAGAAGTATCTGTCATAAAGTGAATTCAACAATAAACAGTCCTTTCAGGGTTTTATTAGGTCTACAGTTTTTCGTATGCATATGGGGCTCATGCCTTCATCAGACAAAAGACCACAGAATAACGTTACACTCAAGTTTTATGAACAGATCAATAATAGAAAAAGGTGAAAGTTGTCTTAGCAAAGATCCTTTGTCTTCACACAATACTAGCAGTCATAAGGAGTGCACCTGCCTGTCTTATCCTTCCTTCAGAGACAGAGCTTCCCACTTTATCACTGTGTGAGAGAAAATATAGGATCTTCTTAAAGGAAGATGGGAGGATGCTTGATTAAAACCAAACTGATCTGCATACATAGAGGAGAAAGAGACGCACAACCTTGTACAGATAATTCATCAAATATAAAATAGGAATAACTTAAGCAGTAAACACGGACTTTCCACTACAATAGTACATGTTCGTCTAGATGTGTGGGGCAGGCTCTGTATTTTATGAGTGCATGCAAAGCTTTTTGATAACTACCGCTACTGAGTTGGAGCCAGACTCCTTCATCTTCATCCATCCTCTCTGAATGGATTCTGTCTCTGTGCACGCTGCTAAACTCATCTTTCGCTGTCAATGAGAGAAGCATGCTGCTAATGTGACACGCACATGCAACATTTAGTCCTTTTTTAAACCACATTTACACTGTAGTGTGTCTTTCAGCTTCAGTATGAACATTTTATCGCTTCTTTTAAGAGTCACTAGTTTGTCACTGTAATTTAAACACATTTCGTCATCATTTATAAAATTGTCAGCTTACCCAAACGATTTAGTTCAATTTAATCCATGAAGTTTATGCACCTCCCACCTCTCCCAGCCCTGTGTAATTATAAGCAAACACTGTCCAACTTCTACTGAGGTATTCAGTTACATCAAAACAGACTTACAATAAAGGATCTGTGGTAATTACCCCGAGCTGACAAATGATACGAAGCATGCGCTGTTTCTTTTTGCCAATTAAAACATTTTTGCAAACTATATTTGGAAAGTTACAGATGAAGCCTTTAAGGATGTGTGTCATTGTGTTACATGGCCTCGCTCTCTGTTAATAAACTTACCACACACAGCTTCTCCCCTACGTCAAACACCTACACGCGCTGTCAAAGTCTCGTCCTGCTAGATTCTCTCAGGTGCACCACATCACAACTTAAGATAATTCAATGAAACTCAAACCGCAGAACTGATTTCTGTCCCGTCACCAAGGTGACAGCAATTACCAGGTTTGGTTATTTATTGAGCTCAAAGAGAGAGAGAGAGAGAATTTTGCTGTGTGGCTTTTGGAAGGGAACGAGCGCGGTAGGTGTGTGGGGCAGGTCGAGGAGCACAAGAGTTTGCTTTTATATTGCGTAATACAATCCTCCCCGAAAAGCAGCTCATTTCCATAGGAGGCCACGGCGAGTAGAAGAGAGCAGCGGCTTATCCTCTGCAGAGTGAGCTGTGCCCGGTGGCTACATTTACACGCTGAAATGTATAACTTCACCCCTCATTGAGTGAGAGTGTAAACCCAGATTCATCAAGCAGCTCTTGTTTGTATCTTTAACTGTTTGAAACCTCCAAATAAAACACACTGAGCGTATTTGACAGGGAAGTGCACGAGTTTGACTTAAAAAGGTTATAGTGAGATTTGAAAAGACCAAGCGATGTAGCACTCTGGGTGGCCTTCGACACACTTCTGACATAGACCCGAGATAACAAATTTAGTTTAATCAGCTGTCTGTTACCCCTGTTTGTCACCCTGGTACTGGCTTTAACAGCCTATCTTTAACTTTTATTTTATAAGTTAAACAGCAGCGATTTCCTTAAGAAGCCATGTTGATGTGGCGCCTAGTGTATATTGAACGAAAATGATAACTACACGAGAGGTCTTCGCCAAATAATGAGCCCTGTTCTTGATTAGTCCTCCTCAGAGGACCATCGAAACTTAATAAAATCAAGCTTGAGCAGGTTGGCGTTGATTCTGTGACTGATTGATTGAATTCAGGCCTTCACGTTCGAGTCCCTCATATAATTACATCGGTCAGTGGGATGATGAGGAACATATTTTTGCATAGAGAGGGAAATTAGGCTTTGATTGAGGGATGGTCTGTTTCAATCAGAATAACATGCTAAAAATCCTACTCCCCTCTCCTCAGCATATGTCTTCCATTGACACAGTATGGTTTTTTTATTGACCACATATAAAATGTTTTCTTCTTGGGATTTGAAAAATATAGTTTTTCATGACTTCACTTTTAGCTTTGGATTTCCATCAGAGGGCGCTGATATCTGCGTGTTTTCAATTAGAACAACACACATGTGCAGCGACAAACACCATTCACAAAACAAGTTCACGTCCGTCCGGCGTTTGAGGCTCCCTAATGTGGCCAAAGCATGACTGTTCAGGGCTGTTGCAGCCTATTATTCTGATCAATAAAACACTAACGAACACAACAAGCAAGACACACCCTGTATTAGATAAACACGTCATTTAGAGAGCTGTTTATGCATAGTGCAACAACCCAATGACAGTGTCTGTTTTCGGCTCTCCAAAGATACTTGTGGAAGAGTAGAAACCTAATTATAATAGGACACAGACTCGGGTAGCTTGGCTTCCATTCAGGGCCAACAAATTATTCTTATTGGCACAGAACACACAAACCAAATGGTGGGAGCGGGGTTCAGACTTCAAACACCAGCTTTATGGTAAACGATTGGCAGGGTTCAAAATTCTCCCATTGTGCAATCTCAGACTCGACTGCCTGCCTTTGAAAGAGCGTTCCTCTCTCCCCATTAACCAAGAACATTTTTCATTCTTTTATATGCAACCCCCGGCGCCAGAGGCTTTTCTTAGCGTTAGGAATTCTGTCTTCATCTAGAAACATGACAGTTATGCGGGACTAATCCCTTACTGTAGTTTCAGTCCTATGTTCTGTTATATACACACACACACCTACGCTTCTTATCGTAAACTTGTGTCACTTCTCCTCGCTGGAAGTGTTGAGACAGAAAGGGCCTCTTTGCTCTCTTATCCCCATATCTCCCCGAGCCATCTGTAGTAGCCATGAAGCAGAGCGCACAGCCACTTAACCGTTAAGTGGACACACACTTAAAGTAGAAACTCTCACTCACACCTCCAGAGTAAGACAGTCCTTTAGCCAACAGATGGGTCATCCAGCCGGGGAGTCAGACAATTTGTAATCTAAACCGGACAGTGGGTCAGGCAGTCAGTCAGCCTTCCTGTCAACTGGGAGGACCAAATGTGGAGGGGGAGAGGGAGGCTCAGTGTTTCCCACCTGTAGCCCATGTGCCGTGCACCTTGATTTACTGGCAGGCTTGAGGCTCTGAGTTGTGGTTACCAGGCAGACGCTCTTAAAAATATAAACGGAGCTCTCTGAAGCTCCAACCAGAAATGCACTTTGCCCTCCTGAGCTTAAAACTCCTCTGACATATTCCTAAATTTACAGACCTGAAGACGTGCTGCACTGGCCTCCACGCTGTTTATTGGGCTTATCGAGGCCATGTGTGTGTGTGTGTGTGTGTGTGTGTATTTGTGCGCTGTTCCTCCCACTGATCTAGACACAATGAAGCAATGAAAGCGGTGACAGATTTGTCTGATAAAGGTAGCAACAGATACGCACACTTTTTAGGAGGGTTCTCTGAGTCTGATAAGACGGCTGAACAGCATAAGTCCTCACACACACACACACACACACCAAGAGGAGAGATAAGAGCAGCAACAGAAGCTGAATCACAGGAAACAGGCAATAGAGATAAAAGCGTGAGAGTGTGTGATAGAGAGGCGAGAGCAAGGTGGCCTGCTGAAACTCAAAATGATGGGATAAAAATAATAATGGGATAAAGTTGTCTTGTAGTACTTCACTTGTCAGAATATCTCACAAAGCGTCTGAGGTCAAACATAAAGAGAGCAGATTTGGTTTTTCACCGCCACTTTACAGCAGTCTTCTCCCTGAGGCTGCTGTGCTGTGGATCTCCCAGAGAGCACGTCTCATACAGCCCGGTGGAATAGCAACCGTATCAACACTCAAAGTAAAGATAAAGAACACATTACATTATAACTCATACCAATCGGACAGACACAGTCAAATAGCACATGCTCCTGCGGTCAGATTACATTATTTAATCTGTTACATTAAGATACGGTAGAAACCTGCGGTTTTGATTGGATGCATAAGCTTTGTATTAATTCAAAGTTGTTTTGACATTTCTACATATTAAACACTAATTTCAATGCAATGGGCTGAACAGATTGTGCAGGTTGTATTGAAGCGATCATTTTATACTGTGGGCTGAAGAGTCTGCGTGGTTAAAAACAAAACAGGCCAAACCACTAAATACCCCCAAAAACCCCCAAGTACGTAATTCAGCTTCACCTTTGAAGGCTTTCAGAGTGACACAATGCGGAAATAAAAAATCTTTATTGAGGGGCAGCGAGTGAGCAGAGCCGGGCCAACCCTGAAGCTCAGAGTCAGCACCACTGGTTTTCATAGGAAATAAACAGAAATGATAACACTTGGGGTGAGGAGTTTGGTTACAAACAGCGTTTTCGGCTTTGTTTGTTTTTTGAGTAAAGAAGTGGAAACAGTGATATATTATCAACACTGTTCTGGTCTGAATTAGACTAGAATTTTTTTACTCGGGATTTATTGTACGGACTGTGTTTAATACCTCCTCTTCTTACAAGAGTCACTACTATTCATGTCCAAAAATAGATGAAAAGAAACAACTCTTTTATTCAACACCAATTTCAAACCTGACAGGGGCTTTGGCTGTGAAATAAATTAAGGGCTTTGGATTGGGGAGCGCATTTGGAAAACGATTACATTCCTGAAGCACATGTGTTCGATAGACCCCCCAGTTTGGGAGGAAGTGTGACAGACATTTTGGGCTGGCGTTCAAAGCCCAGCAGAAATCAGAAACAGGCAATCAGGATTATCCTCCATCACTTTATCATTCGGTAAACATGCACGACCCTTTCTCTTTACCTCACACACACTGCTGCAGTCCCACAGATTGCTCACACGCTGGCACAAACACCAAGGCCAAACAGCCTCAGTCACATGCAGAACACACACACACACACACAGAGATGTGATGGTTACAGAACTGTCGATAGACTTAGAGGATGTGTTGCTCTATGCTGTGGTGTTCTCTCTGTGCACGCCTCTACCTGTCTCTCACCACTCTGTTATTGTTGCCACCACTGCTGTAGTTGCTGCTGTTTACCCACCTGCACTCTCTATAGATAGTATATGTGTGTGTGTGACCACTCACTGTGCCTCTCTTTCTTCCTCTGTTTCCTCACAGCATGTGATTGCCATCCCGTGGGTGCCGCTGGCAAAACCTGTAACCAAACCACAGGACAATGTCCCTGTAAAGACGGCGTGACTGGTATCACGTGCAACCGCTGTGCTAAAGGCTACCAGCAGAGCCGCTCGCCCATTGCCCCCTGCATAAGTACGTGGAACCAGTCTTTATCACATCTGCCTCACTGTAGGACACTGTTGGCTTCAGGCCTATTGCACCCGTTTGAAAGGGAGGGGCACACCAGACACTACAACCTGTGCTGATTGTATAAAAACATGAGAGAGTCCGCTACAAAACACACACTGTAAGAGCAGACACTCCTACACTGCCCACATCCTCTCATCCTTTTCTTCAGACAAGTGCTTAGTGTCTGACTGTCGGTCTTCTGACCTGTAAATCTGCTAGCTTAAATAAACACACCATTAAAACTGAACCTCAAGGTTCTGGCAGCGCAGCCTTCTCGCCTTGTTGGTCCCCATAAATCTGAGTAAAGACCCAGAGCTGTTAACACCAGCATCTCCGAGCCCCAAAGTGTCTTAGATAAAAGTGCAGAAAGCTTTGGGTTGACTTACAAAATCAATCTTGTTCTCAGCATCCAATGGCCAAATATGCCCTTGTGTTAGTCAGAATGATGGGAAAATATAGTATCGCCTAAGGGAAGGAACTTATTATTATTATTGGCTCTTTTGTCTCATTCTGAAAACACAATTTAATTGGTGCTCTTGCCATTGTAATTAGATACTAGGAATTAAATGCTTGTGAGGAATACATCTCTACATGGAGGTCCCATAAAAGAATATATTAAATCAACTTATCTTTGATTCCTGGGAATGTCACGTAAGAGCTGAGGTGTCGAACATGCAGTGAAATAAAGTTCCTCTCTGATGTGAGTCTATGTAGTCCTCTGATAGATTCAGCGATAGCGCCGGCCAACTTTCAGTCTAATAGAGAGTCATATTATATCTTTGACTTCGCGTGCACCTTCCAACGCTTTCAGCAATAAATCTACGTGAGTCAATACCAAGAAACAGGCTCATTAATTAAACTGGCACACGCGGCGGCTGAACACTGATGGAAGATTGCTGATCAACAACAACATCAGTGAAGGGTCCTGTTGGGCTTCAGGCGCCATTGTTTTGGCAGCAATTGTTTTTCACGTCATTATTTAGACCAATTCGTCATGGGAGAAGGCCTCATTATGTCCAGAAGTCAACAACAGGCATGCACAGATTCTGATTTATGGTGCACAATAAATGTTCACTGTACGTTCAGAAAGTTTAACTCGATCAAAAGACTTGATTCTTTCTTCCCTCATACACCTTTGCACAGCTGAAGCCACCACTGTTGCGCACCTCTTTCTTTGCATGTGTCTTTGATACATCTCTGCGGTTTTGCCGTTTGTCCTTGTATTTCCCCTCACTGCTCTGTACACACCTTTTGCTGAGCCCCTTGGATTCCCCCCTGCCCACAATAACAAAAAGGCATTATGTTTTATATCTTCTGTTGCCATCCTGCTCCTTTGGATATAAGGGGGCCGTTCTTCATGCATGGGTTCTCTGAGTGTCAGCTTCCCACCCACTTGTGAATACAACAGAGTATGGAGGAGGGCTGAGAGAATCAAGTCTTTGGACAATCATGCGGCTCTACAGCAGCAGGGTAGAAAGGAGGACGAAACAGAGAAATAATATCTCAATAATGAAAGATTAATTAAAGAAGGCTAACAATATTTATCATGAATGTAAATAACAATTTTTGAGAGTAGACATTTACACGCTGCACCGACGTACATGCATACAAAGCGAAAAACACATGTGTGGATGCAGATAATAATGAAACTGATCTTTCTTTGTGTCTTTGTGATGTTTTCTTTGGGAGTAGAGATTCCAGTTGCACCTCCTACAACCCCCTCCACCAGTACAGAGGAGCCGTCAGGTGAGTACAGTGAGAGACAAACAGTTATTTTATTTATATTCTGATATTTATCTATATGCTGCTATACATCTATATATACACATGCCATAAGCACATCTGGCCTCGAGGGAAAGGTGAGGAGAATATTGTGGAAGTATGTTTAAATGGATATGGGATTTTTCAACCGTTCCACGCGTCACCACAGTATTTTTCCACAAGTGTAAAAACAGACTGCCGGATAAATTGGATCCCTCATGCCTTCCCCTTCCTTATTAGGGGTTCATGAATATTAAATCCATTAGCGGCGACCTTGAGATGTGCCTCCTTTAATCTCTCGCACTTTCACAATTAATCAGTCTAACTGCGGCACAGTGGGGTGTTGGGCTGGCGTACAGCACGGGGGCCTGGCAGTTTGTTTGATTTGATGATGTTTCATCTCTCCAAACTCCCTCTTTCCCAGTCCAATGCAGTGATGTGTGGAAAGGACTGATCAGGGGGAACTGGATCTTGTAATTGCAAGTGCAGGATTCTATAGTATGTTTTTCATTTGTTCACCAGATGATCTGCGTTCGAAATGATACTGTGACATCGTGGATTTTACTGTCCTGTCTTTAAGGGAGGCTTATATGTTAGTGGTTGTTGTAGGTACATGAGTAAGCTTGGAACAGTAAGAGACTCATACTGTTGGTAATTCAATGTGTTTTGATATGATTAATTGGTAAACTCCTAAATTTCTTTAAATACAATTGCACATTTCACGGCAGAAGTTGGAATAAGTTCCGCATTTTGTCTTTTGAACTCATGGTGGAAACAATGTATCTGGCATTGCATGTTTGCTTTGTCTCACCCATGAGGTTGCAGGAGGCCCAAGGTATATGTATATGTGTATGTGAGTGTGGGTAAGAGGCTCCTGCAGCTGTTGTTGGGCCCTTTGAGGACCCCAAACGTTCCCTGGACAGCTTCGATTGACAGCACAGTCAGGATACTGCTGGTCCCCAACCCTCCTCCACCTCTTTTCTTTTCTCTTTCAGTCTCTTTTCGCTCTCCTCCACTTCCTTCGTCTCCCTCTGTTTCACGCTTTGTCTTCATATAACACTGTGGGTGGTGCCAAGCTAGAATATCTGGAGTTGCTCTTGGCCCCCTTGTCAAGAATCTGTCCACTTTTGGTGTGTAGGAAATTTTCCTCACCTCATTGAGGGATTACTGGATAAATGAGAGAAGGACCTGTATGACTTTATCAACTTGAATACATGCAAAGATGATCAGCATATCCCTTGCTTTTCTGTTTTAGTATTTCAACATTGAAAAGTAAAAAATGCATATTGCATATTGAAAACCTTTGCCTATAGCTACATCCTGGTTTAAGGCTAATACTATCATTGATTAAACCGTGTCATTGAACATGAAGGAGACTGTAAGGACTCGGACGATGTAGCTATACAGATCATCTAATAACGACAGAGAGCTCGCCCTCATATGTGTAATGGGCACGAGACTGTTCAGCCCAGGGAGGTTGGAATCAACCAGATTGCAAAGTGGAGCACCTTGATGGACATCCTGCGTCGGCCATGTTAGAATCATGAGTAGCCGAGGGTCCCGCTGGACCACCCGGGCTTGAGGCCCAGAGGATGCATACATTACCCTCTGAGCCTTCTCCGAAGGTTGCAGAACAAACGCACCTCTCGCTCGGCCTACTATTTGAGCAGCTATGATATCACCTAATATGTGATTGCAAACAGATGTGGTGATTTTATCAGAGCACCCAACGATATGTTCCACCCCACTAATGCTACATGCACCAGAGTAAATAGTAATATAATACATGATTAAAAATGACTAAATTATTATTATAATTAGTAGTAGTAATAGAAACAGAAAAAGAAGAGGGTGAAGGGGGGTAAATTGGAAGAACCACAAGAGGAAAAATGACAAACATAAAATGAAAGAGAAGGATGGAGGGGGAGAAGAAAACAGCATGGATGGGGGAGGGGACAATGATGCTGATTAAGGAAGAATTTTAGGATCAATTAAGACAATTAACTTAGAAATACATGTGAAAAAGCAAAAACACAGACTCATCTCACGAACACAAGAGTGTGTGTGTGATTCCAGGGGGTGTTGGTCTGACAGCTGTGAGGCAGGTGCCTTGTTGCGCCTCTGTTGAACGAAAAGTGGGGACGTATTTGGGGGGTGGGGGTGAACGGAAAGTGTGCGGGAAAATGGAGTGGATATTAATTTGTCTCCTGCAGCATGACTCTCTCCCCCTCTCGACCACACGGAGGGCTGGAATGCATGGAGAATACCTCCGATGGTGTGGCCCAGACAAAACACACATTGTGCTGGTAGGTCACGGATGGTGTGAGTCGCCACTCCCACGGGTCGTGACAGAGACGTCTGCACAGCAACGAAATGTGGAGGAGATTAACCGCTGATGACCTGCGATGGCCACCCGGGCCTGTCAGGATACACAGGATGTGAAAGTAACTAATGATGATGAGGAGAAGGAGAACTGGAGTGACTATGATGAGGCTCATAAGGGTAACGAGGCTCGGTCTTATATGTGGGTGTTATCCGAGGCTGGAAATTATCAGAATCTGTGGTGGACCCCTCCTTGGATTTTTTGGACATGAGTCTTGCTTCACACACCCTGTTCAGTACTCGCCCGACTCAACCACACTTTACAGTCACATCAGCATGGGATCTTATTATGCCATTTAATTGTATGGGTGAAGAAATAGTGGTGAAAGATATAGAACTTTACAGTATCAAATTGTCATTATCATTAGAAATCTTTTGCATGCTATTTACTTTTTGTTGCCCAAAACCGCTTTTGACGACATGAAAACCTTGGCAGGGTTGTTTCTTCTCTCCGTGTCTATGCTATGGGTGATAACCAACAGGAGACCCTTGTGTAAGTAACAGTAATAGAAGACGACATATCAGAACTGATTGCACGCCACGCACAAACTAAAATCTCAAATCAGGTCAAGCACTCTAACAGCCTCTTCGCTGGTTGTTGTGTTGCGAAAACAAAGTATCTTTTGCTCTCTGACAACACAATGACAGCCTAAGTGGGGGACTCCGTCTCTTTCTCTCTCTGCTGGACAGGAACCAAACTCATGGCTCTGGTGCAAGCAGCTCAGAGCAGGGCAGGGCAGGGCAGGGCAGGGCAGCACACTGGGCTGCATAATCTAATTACATGCTTTATTTGCCACAATTTGTTTCTCAATCAGTCTAGTTGAGGGAGAAAGCCCTCCTCCTGGTACCTCTGATGCCGCCCTGCCATGTTCACACCGAGTATCTTGTATCTAGATACTGTTTATCCAGTGTGAGTCTAGATCTAGTAGATATAGATTGCTGTTCCTACGTGGCTTTGACTCGAGAGACCACTCATGATTAGATTTGTCTTGCATGCGTACATTTGATTTTATGTGTGTGGAATCTGCTGAACAGTAACTACAAAATACAAATTTGTATTCAGCCATACCACTACAGAAGTGGGGGCAACTGCAGTAATGGTGTGTTGTATAATACGTTTTGCATTTCTTCATGCCATACTGTATACGGTACATGGTCACACACCTCCCTTTGCAGCTCTGCATGTGGCCTGAATGATCTGATCCCAGTGTGTCATCAATACAATCCATTCAGGTATCACTTAGGATTGCATCCATATCTCGCAATTTACGCTCAATGTCAACGTTCAGTGACAATGCACAGCTTTGTGTGCCCGTTTTTTGCAAGTTCCAAGTGTGAACAGGACCTACATTTGTCCTGCAACGAGACCACCACATGCTGTAAGTGGGCGATCAAAGATGACACTGCATTAAAACAACGCAGTGGGCTGCATTGGTGGAGGTGTGTTGCTCAATGAAATCCAGTTGGAGTAACAGATTAATGCATTTTAAGGATTATCAGACACCAAAGCACTGCACAACGGTTTATAATACTCATAAAGAGGACTTTACAACTCTAGAAAGTTATTACAGCAGCATTTGTTTTATCTTTCATTCATGAGGTAAACTGTAGAAACACGCCAACACGAAGAACTGAACCTGAGTAGCAATGGCTCTTGATTTTGCAGTATTACATCCTGTATATCTGGGCAGAACTGTTTGCACAGTTCCTGTTGTTTAGTGCAATTATGTGATATATTGATTTGCCTTGAAGAGATGTGTCTGTTTTCTCCTCCTCCTGCTCAATGTGTTTGTTTAAATCTCTCGACAAACATTTTTTTATCTGGTTTGTTGTGTTGGATCCGTGTGCCATCGTCTTGTAGATTCAGGAGAGATGTTGGGGAGTTTTATTTGGTGGTCGTCGCTCATCATTTTACTTTGGCCATTGTTGTTGTCTGTGTTTTGATCATAAACATTTTCGTCGTTTTTAGGCTACAGCACATGTTACCTATGCCCCAAATGATGTTGAGGGCTATAAACAAAGCTGCAGTGGGTATACACAAGCTTCTACACAGCATTGCCCACCACCATTTTTATATTTTGGGCATGTTTTACTATGTACGACGGTAAAGTACAATCTGCACTGGCTACTGACATTAACTCAGACCTAGTTTGGCTGCTGTCTATGGGCACTGTAAAGCTTTGGCTCATATACATAGAACTGTACAGTATTGTATTCTGTCTTTAGTAAAAAGCATCCCAAATGAAAACGATTAGCCTAAAGGGTTGTGCAGCACTTTGATAGAAGGGGCAAAGGTCCACCTCTCAGTTACGCACTTCTCAGTGCTCTGAAAGGCAGGAAACAAAGCGCTGTAGTAACTACATCTACTCA
Organism: Gadopsis marmoratus; assembly: GCA_036023855.1. NCBI lineage: Eukaryota > Metazoa > Chordata > Actinopteri > Centrarchiformes > Percichthyidae > Gadopsis > Gadopsis marmoratus. The sequence continues at coordinate 14,003 of JAVQJF010005494.1, forward strand.
GAACACCCAAAGCACATCTTAGCTCAGTGCTACAGGACTGCTCCCACTTCCCCTGCTTGTAACGCTCGCACAAAGGGAACATTTGTCCTCACGGTAGGGGACTGCCTGGCCCTAAATGGGGATCTCGGGGTGCTCTCAGCGGGGCCCGGAGCTGTGTCTCAGGGGTACACTAATGGGGAATGAAAGGCTATCAAAGGGAAGTATCATGATGGCATCAAGGGGGGTTATGAGAAAACAAAGCTTTCTTTTCCACAGCTCCCCCTTCGATCATTTACATGGTAATCAGGTGCAGCTCATATAGACTCCTCTGTTTCATTTACTTTGCCTATTTCTGTTACTCTCTCTACTTACTACCACCAGCTCCAGCTTTGTGACCTTGCTAACCAGCATGTGAGGCTACCAGCAGTTCCCCCCCCCCCCCCGTTGATTTGGGGGTTTCACTTAAAATCTTGGTCCTCCTCTTCTTCATCCCAACCCCCTGATAAACTTCACTCTTGTCAACCTCTCCACCCCTTCGCTCTCTACCAGTATCCATTCTCCCGCCTCCGGCCCTGCATTTTTTCTTGTCGCGGTGTTCCCCAGGCAACCTCATTCAAACAGAGCATAAAGGAGAGTAAAGGCGTGGAGCAAAGATCTGGTCACAACAATGAAGTTTGTTCATATTCAGGCTGCCTGAAAGCTCCAATCCTTCTTCCACCACCCCATCACTCTCCTCCACTGCTGCTCACTGTCCATCCATCTCTTGGTCTCCCCTTCCTTCCCTCTTTTCTATACTCATTACTGACGTGTAAACCAAATCAGTACTCTGGATCCAATTTATGCCAGTTGGGAGTGCGCTGAAGGAGCAGAAAAAGAGGGAAAACAAATGTTTTTTTTCATGATATGGCCTCATGTCACGTTATTCTGGAGTTAAGTGTCTGGCTTCGTGACAGCATAGCTGGGTGCAATCACTGAAGCTACGTACTCTCTGGATCTCTGGGGCCAGCAAAGTGGAGTGAGGGATATAATGTTGCCTTCTTCACCTTCTGGTAATCTATCATAAAACTGATGTCATGTGCATATCCTTATGGATCTATTTGGACAAGGATCAGGGTTAGTTATAATCTGAACGACTGTGTGGTCGGCCCTCTGCAATAAAAACAGCTTACTTCCAGTAATTTAAAAACACAGCAACCAATGGAGATACCACACAGTATGATGGTGTGGACGAGAATATGTTTTCTTGAATATACACACGCTCCGATAAAGAGTCTCTGACTTTGTTTCTGTCCACATACAGAGTCATACATTTTCAAACGTTCCCTTACCTCCACCACACATAGAATATACACATTTTTAGTTGAGGCTCTATATGATTTCGTGCACAGAAAATGTTTTAAACATTCTCTAGCAAATTTAAAATGCTCTGTTTTGAGGTTATTCAGATGACAAATCAAGCAGAAATCAACCTTAAATTCTCAATTACCGAGCTACCTCAAAGAGTGTGTACATACATATTCGAGTATGTGTGTGAGGCGATTTAGGTGACCCCTCTGCCTGCGTGAGGTATTTATTTGTTCACGGCTCCAGAGTGGACGCCCCCCCCCCACACACACAAAAAAAGGGTCCTCTGCCTAACGCTTCATGGATGGCTAATTTTCCCTTCCTGACCTTCCTTTGTGTGGCATTGACCCCCTTTACCCCCCCACTCCCCCACCTTCCACTCCCTCAAATAGCTGCCAGCCCTCAGCCCCCCCCCCGTCCACACTGCAATAAATGCAAATGCTTGACATGGTCCTTCGTGGGGCCTTGAAGTGATCCCAGGGTTATTTTTTTCGGGAGGTCGGGGGCTGACGTGACAAGCGAGGTGAGATTTGGAGGGAGGTGGGGGTGGGAGTGGGTGGAGGATGGTCTGCACAGGCCTGACTCATTCCCACAGTCTGACAGGGAGTGAGTGGGTAGATGGCTACTTGCCCTCATTTCCCCTAAGCCGCTGCTGGTACCATCAGCTCCATTCAGAGGTCCTCGCCATCACACTTGGAGGGTGTAGACATGGTTGGAGCGTAAAGTGCCTCCACCACAACCAAAACACGCACCCTTAATAATTCCACGAGTGGCTCCACAGCAGTCCCATTAGACAACACCATCAAAGCAGACAGATGTGCTTCAACCAGTCAGCCAAAACATCTGTCACCATTATTGTTATCTAAAGTTGTTGTGTTCGTTCTCTTTGTAAGTGGCAGGACCCGAAAGGCACATGTCTGTTGTGCTGCTGTTTGTTTTATTTATTCATATTATTTGTCTTCTTACTTTCTTTTTTTTCTTACTAAATCTGGATTTTGATTAACAAAAATGCACAAAACAGCAGTGGGGTCTTGTTCCAAAAAGGCGCGATAGGACAGAAATTGAACATTTCAAATTTGGAAAATGTGCTAATACATGTAAATGTGGGCCTAACAGAGGAAGGTGTTTCATAAATCTAGTGGAAATTATAAAGATCATCATGTATTTGTTTTTTAATAGTAGCGCTAATTAAACCCCCAGCACATCTATATTGCATTTAAATTGTACCACCATCTTTAGACATATAAAAATATGTATATAATTATTATTATAAATTATACTGTAAACATGTTCCTTAATGTTGAAAGGGATATTTATCTTTTATCAGTTTGTTTTTATTTTCTGTGGTGAAGGACTCCACTTTATCATCTATAAAAAAAATATGATTATTGTTATGAAGAAGCTATTTACATGAGAAATGAGAAAAACAATTAAATCAAATTTTGTAATAAACAGTTCATTCTTAGTTTTTATTCATTTTTTTTTTGTCCATTTTTTTTTCAAAATGTATTTGACAAAATTTTGGAAACAATTTACAGATTGTTTTGATGAGAATTCATACAAAATGAGGCTTGCTTGCTATTGCTTTGCAACGTGCACAAAGTTGTAGGCCCACATGTGGTTTTTTCATGTTCGGAAAAATTGCTTTATGTGAGAATATTTGTAGCGCCCCAACAATGAATTCTTAACAAATTCACAAGACCCTTTTCCACATGACTAAAAAGCTGTATTTTCTCCCTTCTTATTTTTGCAGACTGCGACTCTTATTGCAAAGCATCTAAAGGCAAACTGAAGATCAACATGAAGAAGTACTGCAAGAAAGATTACGGTGAGTCAACAGAAGACACACAACGCGTTTCAGTGACTTCCTACAGGAAAGCTTAAAAACATGTGGTCTGATGGAAGAAACACACAGTTTCCTTTTTCACTGACTTGGCTCTGGATAAAAAAACTAGTTTTTTATTCCACAGGAACAAACAGCGTGAGTCAAACATTTTGAAAGCAGTAGAATCACCGTCCAACACACCTACAGAACGTGCCACATTTTTTTGTTTGGGATACATATGCATATGATTACTACACTTTGCGCCAAGCCTTGGAACCAGAATACTTCCTATCCCACATATCCCAGACCGGCATGTTAGGGAGCTGCTATAGTTTACAGGGGAGGCATTTTACTGATGGCTTACTTCAGCTTTCTGAGGACAGAGACAAAGGATCAAACAGAAGACAGCAGGCCTTCAAGGAGGAAGAGAGACGCAGACAAACAGATTGAGAGAAAGGGTGGGATAAAGAATTAGGCAGAGGTGTGTGTGTGTGTGTGTGTGTGTGTCTATGTGTGTGTTTGTAGAGGGGTGGGCGTTGTCTCGGAGCAGGCATCTAAGACCGGGTGGATAAAGCAAAGACAGTGTGGTGGACAGTGAGTGCTCTCTAAGAGATCCTCATTAAGGCAGCCCACTTCCCCCACAACCGAAGCGTTTTCTCGCTGAATTCCTGTGACCGTCCGTCCGCCACGCCATTCAAGGTGTGGATAAGACATATGACCTCTCCCCTCTTCCCCTCCCACTGTCCCCCCCCCCCCCCCGATTGAAGTCAACGCTGCTGAACCGGTCAACCAAACAGAGGCATCCTGCAGCATACCTCAGCGGCTTGACAGACAGGCCTGGGCTTTGTTCTGCAGGGGATTTGGAGGAGTTAGGGGGTCAGCTTATAGACACCTCCTCTTCCACCCATGCCTACCTTGCTGCTGATGTCGTGAGAAGAGCCTTGCCTCTGAAAAATGTATTGGTTCATGCGTGAATGTGTCGGCTACGTGCCTGTGTTCATTTCTTCGGTTTGAAGAAATGAGCACAAACGGCAGACAGTGTTGCTAACCTTTTAGTTTGGATACGTGATAACAGCAGGCAGCATCCATTCGAGGGTTGAGAGGTAAAAAAGAGACATCAGGAAAACCATCACTCAACATGTTACTGAGTACCCTCATGTATGTACATCTCCCAAGAGTGAAGACAAGAGAGCCTCCCAACTGATTAGGCATGTGTTGTGATTGTGTGTGAAGTGTAGCGGATCTGCTGGTACTGATGGGTGAAATAACACCAAGCAGAAGACAAATGGACAAAAGCTCCTCTTTTGCGCCAATGTTTACTGTGCGTGATGCAAGGTATTTTTAAGTGGGGGGTGGGGCACAGATGGAGGCTGAGTATGAGGACCATTTAGAGGGTTCAGTGGAATTTAATTATAGGACAGTAGGGACGGCTTCTTTTCATTGTCTTCTTAAAAATGGTTTACAACTGATTATGCATGGACAGCAATTATATACAGACACAGATTTAACGTATTCATATATAAAAGAATAGCAGATAATTAATTCTGCTCTCAAAGTAATAAAATACATTTTAAAACATGTGCTGCCTGGCTACTGTTTGTCCCTCCAGACCTTTGTATGCTTTTTAAGATTTTTTTTTTAATAATCAGGTTATTGTTAAAACATTTCATTTAATCCATCTGTCCACCAGTAGTTTTATACGTGCTACATCATCCTCTGTGTAATCCACTTTCTCCTTGCCTTCACCTGGGGGGCTTTGTGCTGGCGATGTACATAACCATTAAGCTCCTTGTCATATCCATCCTTAGCTTGCAACAGCATATTCAAGATTCACAACAGACCAGAACGAGATCCCTGTACATTATTTGCCACACATGAGTGAAAAGTCAAACACAGTGTAAATCTACAGGATAAGTCGACAGAGCCATGGCTTTGGACTGTTTTGAAAAGATCAGCAGGGGAGCTGGGCCCCGTGCTGCGTAGGGAAACGACGCTACAAGCTTCTGTGGTCGATATACAGATGCACAGAAAGAATCACAGGAGGGAGCAGGGTGTTGGGAGGGGGTGGAAATGTCTGATCTCAGAACAATCCCTGGTGTAAGTACTCTAGGCATTTCAGTGTACAGTGATTGTTGACTAAACTCAAAGAAACAGAACAGCACCTGGTGGCAGCTGGTAGGTGCAAGGTGGTGCTGAGGTCACCATTAGGTCACAACAGGGCAGCCACTGAGTTGACACGGGGCCTCAGGGGACATACAACTGGGGTGAAAAGTATGACGATAAAGTACATAGCAAACAACAGCCCAGTACAGTTGCAAAGTGGGAGGGATTCCACAGCTTGGATGGACATGAAACGTTCCTGGTTGAATCATCATTACAAGAGATGAACAACTGGGCTAGAAAATAATTGGTCAGTAAGCCAGTAAGTCAGTAAGCCTGTGTTTATATAAACATATGGCAAATATATGGCATATGGTAAAAAAAGTGTTGTGTGTACTGCAGGTGGGCCGACGCAAAAGATTATGCTGTTGAGAAAACGAAGAGAACTATCTTCAGCTGAAATGGCTCAGGGGTAGTGTAGTGTTTCGAGCTGTCAAACTGACAGAAAAAGAATGTGATTTCTCAGGAACAAAGTTGAAATAATTCAAACTGGTAGCCATAACATAAACCTATATGGTTGTTTTATAATCCAGTAGACTCCCACAACAAAGAAACATTTAAAATGGAAGTTCAGAGAGTGGAAACTACTTCTAGGACCAGCAGTTCCTTCCACTTTGCAACACTTTACCCGCATTTACACTGTAAAAGCAAGGCGATGCAGACTTTATACAGTATATACAGCACTTTTCATACACAGAGCAAAACCCAATGTGCTTTACAAAATATTAAACAGAAAAGCTTCACCAGATTTTCTCCACCACTCATAAAGTGTGACTCCCAAGGCGGTGATCTAGCATGTGTGGTTAAAATCCTGCCTGTATACCGGATATACTCTTCATACTGCCATGATGCTCAGCTCCATTAGCTCTACACTGAAGGTGAAACCACTGACCCTGTAACACAGTGGTTCATTTCAAAAGCTGTCCCATAAATACAGGAGAAGCATAAAGGAACGTCATACAGATCCGCTCAATATAATACATATTGATACATGCTGGGTTCTCTCATTCCTCCCACCCTCTCTCTAAGGACCATACCAGTAGATTCATTGAGGGAAACATCTCTAACAGCCCTACCCTGCCTCCTAATCATTTGTCAGTGTCAATTTGTCAGTGTCAACAGCTGATACTAACCTGATGACAAAAATAATGACTGAGCCCGTGTTGATGCCCGCACCACGCTGAATGTTCCCTGATGCATTCTTACTCTGTTTATTCTCTGCAATATATTTCATGTCCTGTCAAAAATGGAGGAAAGACATCTAATTTACTTTTAATAATGTCATCTATATTTTGTGTTTCATGATGTAAGGGCTGTAAAAGCCCCTTGAATAGCAGAAAAACATCCAAGTTGTAGGGATGTCCTGATCGACTTTATTTGGCCTCGTTAACTTCGAGTATCTGCTGATACCGAGTCATGAGCAACTCGATCCAAACACTGAAGGTCCTCGTTAAAAAGTACTAAGTTCATAATTTATATGACATGAATGACTCCTGAAATTGACGTGAGATTTGTTGGAGAGAAGAAGTGCCACATGTTGGAGCTGTTAGGACTACAGGAGCAATCAGTCCACTCTGATTGTACAGTGGTGTTACAAAGTGGAGCTTTTTCCCTCACGAATTAACACTGGCCAATGTAGCCGTGTGAAGAATGAAAAAAAAAGAGAGCTTGACAAACCTCCACACACCTGGCCAGTTGGTGTGTGTTAGATTGTCGGTTTAGGAAAGGCACAAAACCTGCCCAACTCAGATTGGGGGGTTTCAGAAGCTGTTCCACCATCTGACACGCATTCAATTTGAAGCAAACTGACCCTGTAAGACTCTTTGTTGCATTAATGCAATGCAACGAAAGAAATCTTAAAAATACGAGGCATTTGGGGATACTGAGTCCACATCAGCCAGTCAAGATAAGATATGATACTTTATTGTCCCCAAGGGGAAATTTGGCTTAGGCAATAGTGCTACTCAGCTGCAATCAACTCAAATCCTCGCAGAAGGTGTCAGAGCTCTGGACACTGTGACGTGAGCCCTCGTTGCTGCAGCATGGGTCAGCACTCGCCGCAAGCCACTTTGTACACAGTGCCCTATGTGAGTTTAGCTGCCAACCCCATGCTGGTGGAGGATGCTGAGGACAGTGTGTGCTGATGTTTGAATAATGGCCACAGATAGAAAAAGAGCCAGTGTGCGTGGAAGAAATAAAATACCCTTTCCTTCCATTGTGACAGAGATCTTTGAATGTGGTGTGGTTACTCTTCAATGAGATGCCGATGCAGCAAAATTGAAGCAAAGAGCAAGGTCTCATTAAAATAATAAAAAGAGCTGCATATCGTCGTGCAGGAGAGTGGGGGTTATTTGACCTATACTGAATCTTATTTAATTACCTCAATAAATATCCAATGACAGAGAAAATATAGTAGCATAGAAAACATTTGGCTCAGAAGGCCAGGATTATTTTTTGCCTGGGTTACCCTGGTGAGGCATGGAACGACTGTTGAAGTGAAAAGGTAAATGCACTGCATGACGCACTGAACCACATAATAAGATGTGGACAAATGCCACAGTGTGTGCTTAGAGGTTTGTATGCTGCTAGAATGGCTCTGGAGACGGCAATGTTGTTCTGTCAGCTATTAGATGGATTCACGTGAAATTGTATACAGAAATGCATGTTCCCCATAGGATGAACCCTACTGACATTAGTGATCCAATGACCTTTTCCTCTTGCGTCACCAGCAGGTAGACATTTTTAGTTTTATTTAGCATTTAAATCAGACTCTTAATGAGGAAGTAAGCTTCACCGCTGAGATGCCAGATTGCAGTTTAGTTGAATGTATCTCACATTGAGTGATAATGTGTCATCTCTTTCATTCCCCCGACTTCACTCTGTAGCTGTCCAGGTGCATATCCTGAAGGCAGACAAAGCTGGCGAGTGGTGGAAGTTCACCGTCAACATCATCTCCGTCTACAAGCAGGGCGAGAGCCGCATCCGCCGCGGCGACCAGCTCCTGTGGGTCCGTGCCAAAGACGTGGCCTGCAAGTGTCCCAAGATCAAGCCTGGGAAGAAGTACCTGCTGCTGGGGAATGACGAGGACTCCCCGGGGCAGAGTGGCGTGGTGGCAGACAAAGGCAGCTTGGTTATCCAGTGGAGGGACACGTGGGCGCGGAGGCTCAGGAAGTTCCAGCAGCGTGAGAAGAAAGGCAAGTGCAAGAAGCCATAAGGTGGAAAAAGATGGAGAGGGTGCCAGTAAGGGAAAGGAATTCAAGAGAAAAGCTGAGCGGGTCATAAAAAAAAACAAAGTGAAAGAGAGGCAGACAGAGGACCACGGACAGACAAGAGACTGTTTATGTCGCTGCTTTTTTGTGTAGAAGCATGAAGATAATTATTTAGGATGATTTGTTTTTCAAGTGAACCTTTGTTGAAGGAGCTCACCTTGCAGATTTGGTTTTATGGTTTATTTTACTTTGAGATTTGTCTCTCTTGTGGATTTGCACCTATTACCAGCATATAAAGTTATTTGTGTTTTGTTTTCTTTATCTCAGTATGAAATCATTATATTTTATGTTTTAATTTTATGGACAATATCTGCTGGTGCAAAAATGACACGGAAAAAGTCACTTAATTACCACTGCAATTTTGCCTCTGCATGGTTTTCTTATTGTATTCTTAGCCAAGAAGCGAGCTAGTTTCATCAAAACTTCACTGATCTGATTGCGGTGGTAATATTTCCTCTGTTAAGAATTGTGCCATAAAAACTATTGTTTGTAAGCCACATAAATGTATAGTACATTTAGCTGTCAAGGAGTTACCATTCCCTCCCCCGTTGTACAAATACAGGTACAGTACATCTGCAACTCAAGAAACAAGAAAAATGTCCTACATTTGTAGCTGTCAGGACTTAGACTTAGTCCTGATAACTAAGAAATGTAGAATATGCAAGTGACATAAGGATAAAACATTAACTAAAGCATTTTTGACCTGATGAATCTTGAACATATTTTACTCCCCTATTTGCAACTTTACTGGTTCAATTTTGGTGGTTCAGTATTTGTACAAACCTGCATGTGAACGCATCTCATTTGAGACGGTAACGTTCAGTTCACTAACAGGTGCTGCTCATGGTACTAATGTTAAAGTTACGCTTTTTGGGAAGACAAACTGCATTTAAAATCACTGCTTTCACTTTCAGTACTTACAGTAACTGTGATTTTTTTAAATTTTTTTTTATTATCAACTGACTTTAAAAAAAAGGACAAGAGGCCAGCTTCATTGACTGTCCTAAAAATACTATGAAATTATTCACAAAAGTTATTCCTGGGTAGCGCTCATAGACATAAATGATAATAAATATGGGTTGTTAAGTGGCTACGAAATAAAATGTCAAATGTTTGTTTTAAATAATTTCATTACATTTTAGTGACCATATTTACTTGTTCTACAAGAGAATGATTAGAGCTGTGAAAGTTACCCAAGCTAGGTCATTGTGCAAAGTGGAAGCAACATTATTGTTGCAGGTGAAAGTTCTGCAATGCAAAGTATTGCACGTCTCAGAGGATACCGACAAACACGACAAGTGCAACAATGCAGATTTTTGTATGATTTATCTCTTTATAAATGTATTCCTTTACACTAGCTCCTGAGAGAAACTTTGTACAGTGTGTATCGTTAAACATTTGCATGAATAAGACAAAGGAAAGAAAATATCCTTTTAATTGACCTCTGCCTCTCCCTAAGGTACTGAAATGTGGATGGCTACCGACCACTAAATCTGAAAATATGTATTTTTACGTGGAAAAAGACGTTTTGAGTGAAATATTCAATAAAACCCGATCAATGCAGATTGTAGGAAGCCATGAGAATGGGCATAATGAAAATAAAATTATTTCCTTACCTCATGTGGTGCAGAAATGAATCCTAACGCAGAGAAATGAAAAGTTACTTAGATGTGTTTCTGAAATCCACCTCACACTGGTTTGTATTCATCTAGAATAATTCCTACAGTACTATGAGATGGCAGATAAATACCGTTAACAGTCCACACACTCTTTTGCAAACACAATGCATGACTGTACATTCAGTGAAAGGACAGTGTGTGTGACCAGTCAGAAGCTGCAGTCTACCATTGACCTGTCACGTTGATTCTCTTCACTATAACACTTGCACAGGGAGAAATAGGGTGAATTGCAATCACTTGACGCTGCTTGATTCAAACCACACTGCTCAGTCATTTGTATGCAGTTCAGTTTGGATTTCTCCAAGGAATGCGTGCTAAAAACACTCGGCTCAGGTTTGTAAAAGCCCACAGTGATGTATCATAAACTGGGGATCCTTTCAGTCCATCCCATAACACTTTGAGCAACACGTGCGACGTTGCCGGTATTTTGTTGTTGCACAAAATCACATTTAGCACCTTTTTAATCTGTCCCACTGTACTAGCAACACTAGCAACTATAAAAAGAAAAGAAAGAAAGAGTTTTAAGATCTTTTCAACACACATGGTTTTAATCTCTACTTTTTTTTTTTATTTTTAAAATGGTTTCTGATTCCACTATCTCAGAAACATACTCAATTGTCCAGGAATGGACTGAATGGACTGAAACGCCCACAAGATGATGACAAATTAGACGGGCTTTTTTAAACCATGAGAAATCAAAATCACCTGGGTTCAAAGATAAGAACAACACATGGCCTTGTTGCTTTCTCAGTATTTCCATTTAGGGTTAAATGGAGTGTTTGATTTTTTCCCTCCACTGTACAATCAATAAAATGATTGTGCCGTCAGTCCATCATGATGGCTTCTCCAGCACTACAATATACTCACAGTATATTTACATGTTCCTGCCTCTTTGTTGTTAATCCTACAACATTACACGTCAATGTTTTTCTGTTTGGCGCAATGTAATCCGTAATCACACCTCTCCAGTCTCTGTGGCCTCGTGCTGTAAATTTTACATCTGTCCCCTGAGCTATGGTTCGACAAGCTTCCTGATGAAATGCTATACACATACCTGTCAAAGCATTGGTTTGTGTTCATACTATGAATTGTAAATGTTGTTTAGTTGTCACCATTGCCAAGACTTTTTGCAATGCTGTTTTACAATGCGTACTAATATATTATGGTTATTATATATGAATATATTTAATGACACAAGACATTGTGGATTTTGTCTTTTTTTTTTTTTTTTTTACACTTATTGTTTGTGGTTGTTTAGATCGTTGCCATTAAAGAAGGAAATAACTACTGAACACACCAACCTGGTAGAACTAAATTCAGATTTTCAGTTGAAATAAACTCTTGTCACATTGAAAAACCTTTTGCCGCTGTTGATTTGAATCATTATTCATAATGTTACAAGTACAGCAGACCAAACAATATGATGCAGATTTTGCAATGGAGTGAAGTGGAACTATGGTGTTCAAGAGTTGTCAGAGGTCCACCCCAGCTAAATATCATGTTACAAAACACGGCGATCTTACAGTGTAAGCCCAGAGCATTAATGCAGACAGACAGGAGTCCAGGGACTATAAACTGGAAATGTCATTTATTAGAAATTACAAGCTGAATTGATTTACAGGGAAGGAAAACAGCCATGTTAGTAACACAGCCGAGCTGTTTGATTTGGCTGAGAGCTATTCTATAAACATTTTAAAGTCCCAAGACAAATGATAACATTACAGAGGCTACAGTAATGCATGGGTAAATATAAGTGAGTGTGAATATTGCAAAGCTTGCAGAATTACTGCACCCAGTGTGAGCCTCAGCCCAGACCACAGACAGACTAATGAAAGGAAACCTCCTGCTACCTGCAGGAGGTTTCCTACTGTTGGGTCAACATTTGCCACAGTTCAGGCTCAAAATGTGTTACAAACCTCCAAATAATTTACCTATTTGACACACCGTCAGTTACAGTTACCAGTGCCTTTCACCCAGCCATCAACTTGATGTATAGAAATGTGTTCTGCTAAAGGACTTAAGTCTTTATTTCATTTCTATTCATTTATTGCCTTGGTGTCTCAATGTGATCCAAAATAATAATTAAATCAAATCTGATGAGAGACAGTGTCTGTACATGTGTGCACTGTGGCTGCAAAGGTTTTCAGCTGGTATTTTGCACCAAACTGTCACAGGTCCACCATCACGTCCGCTACACAGGCCACACAGCGATCACTATGATGGCTATAAGAAGCAGTACGATCACCACCAGCATCCCTGAGGAAAAAGAAGAACAAAAGGAAATCAGATGGCAAAAGCCAGACCGAGACCAAAACTAACAAAGAATGGATCCTACTAACAAAGTCGGACACCATTTTGCACCGAGTCAATACAATGAACATGGCCACTGTAGCGCCATTTAAATTAATCCCACAAACAACGTCTCTGTAAATTCTCACTAGAGACAAAGTTCTGTGTGTTAATCCGCAGAAGGAAATACTAAATGAAGAAACTAAATGCACTTCTTACTCCTGTTTGATTAACATTTGCTAAGAAAGCTACAGTACCCAGCTGTTTTGTAACTATCCCACAGAGATAGTAGGGAAGCATTGCGAGATGGACTAACGCATTATTGTTTTGGCCTTTTCCATTGGCATTTTCAAAACTAGATAAATATAGAATAATTCCAGATGTGTAAGGACTTCATTAGCTAGATATCCTTCTACGTAACACAATGTCATCATGCTAACTAAGCTAACTGGTCTGCAATCTTTTTACAACAAGCTCTCTCTGATCTGAACCCTCTCTGTATGGCTGTTTAGGAGAAGGTTATGCATGTAAGTTACGTATTTTGTGTTATTTTATGTATTTAGTGTTCTGCAAATGTAAAACATTTGAGACATCGATAAAGATTTATAGTTATATTTTTATATAAATATTTATGCAGGAAAAAGAGAAAGAAATTACATAATTTGAAGAAGAAAAAAAAAAGGTTCAGCTTCACTGTGCTATGAATAAATCGATAAGTGGCCCGAGCCTTCTTTTCAAACCTTCACCTCTAATGTGCCTCACATCAGAATGCCATGTGGGAAACCCGAGGTAAACCTATTGACTCTTAAAGTACAAAGCCCCATACTTTTCTTGTCTGCACTAGATATTAACTTGTACGCATAAGATTAAAATATATTAAAATATAACCTTCCAGGACTTCGGGGGCTTTGTAGAAAAGATATTTGGAATTTCAAAATAAGTGGTCGGACAGTATTTTTTCATAAAATGTTTTGTCTTTTATTTACTTTGCTTTGAGACAAAACCTTTGCTGTTCAACAAATTCTTTCTAACTTTTGAAAATGCAAATGTCAAGCAGCTGAGGAACCGAGACAGACTCAGAGGAGGAGAGGCATGCAGCAGACATAAGGGAACACACTTGGAAGAGGTAAGAAGCCTACATACCTCACTACTAATTTTCAAAGTCCTTGATCTAACACAAGTTCCAAGTGTGTATGCCCTCGCAGCATATCACCATTTTTCTCTTGATGACTTAATGCAATTTACATGCGTTCAAAAGCCACAAAAGCTTTATTGCCAGAGATTGCACACTGTGATAGGCATATGTTTCTGATTCTGCCTTGAGAGGATAATCGTTGTTTTTCCACTGATACTATGGAAGCAGAGAAAAATGTGCAAAAGCTCACTCACACTTCATCAAAGTGTTTTACCCCCAGGACCTGAAAATATTACAGTTTTTATTATAATCACCACCCAGGGGGGGAAAAAAGCTCTCTGTTGTAAAATCCACTACAGGTGGATTTTTCAATACTTTACAATCTAATTTTATTGAATCTGAATCATTTTTAATACGTTACTGACTCTAGTTAAGTGTAGCTTTTTAACAAAGGCCAAAACAACTTAATGCTTAAGGTATTTACTGAAAAGATTGACTTTCGAAGTACTAAACGTTTTTACTGTCAAGTCTTACTAGGAGACTTATATAAATAATATAACGTGACAACTGTGCTTATACTATGACAAAATTAGGTCTATGCTAATTAAAGAGACAAGAGATAACCCTTTGAATGTGAGATTAATTTAATTAATGTTACAAATATTATTTTATCGCAGATATACGAGTATTGCTGTATATGTAAGACAATAAGTAACATGTGATTGTGTAACAGAAAGGTGCAGAAAGATTTCTAATTAAGGTCTCCACCAATTAATTAATCAGCTAATATACTGCAACTGTATATTTTAAACTCTCAAATATCAACTTCAGTACTGGCCTAAAAGATCCAATACTGGTTGGGCTATTACTGAAACTGAAGTGGCTATGGATACTCAACCCTAGAAACATCTGTCATGGTGATGACACTATTAATACTTTAAAGAGTGGTTGATTAAATATATAAGAATCTGACAGTCTGGTTTTATATATTATATATAAAACTGCTCAGCTGGTCCGTAGTCACTTAGGGGACAGAAGAGAGAAGCGATGGTGGGTGGCGTATACGATATGCATTACAAACACTTGAATGCCTTTAGGATGCGGTGGTCTATCCCTCAGCATAGTGTATATATTCTATGACCTATACCACCAACCATGCCACACACACATTAAGACATGGATAACCTTCTCCAAGGGCGCGTTCCCCCATTATTTCCCCTGTTTCATTCCTTCTAGAATGGCGTAAGAGTGAAGATTTCAAACAACTGCATCTCTGGCTGGTCTGAGGGCTGTCGACAGTCCCTTCACTGACTCAACTTGTCCATTGTTATTTAGCATGCGGCTGGTATTTTCCCCAGCCTTTCACTTTGGGTTTACATTTCTCTCATTCTTTGGCTCTCTCTGCCTGCGTTCCCCTCCGTGGCCTAATTGTTCGTCTTTCCCACAGGGAGAGAGACAGGGCAAGATATAAGCCATGCTGAACTAATTGCTTGCGGTGGTAGTGGTGGTGTGGTGGTCTGATGAAATGTAGGGCTGATGCTGGTTTCTTTGCCAGGATATGGGGTATGGCTGTAAGGGGTCCAGATGTCTTTGCACCACTTTTGACTCTTGTCAACTGTCTCTTTGGTTTCTTTTAGGTATTTATGGCTGATTGTCTCTTTCTCTAATTCTTTGAGCACACAGTGTTTTTATTCGATTTGAGGGATGGGTGGTCATACACAGGTCCGCAGGACATGCATGTTAGAAGTTATCACTGGTCTAGACAGGACCTCTCCTCCTGATAACTTACACATGTGAGCCTAATATAAATGTCAAAGTAGAAACACAAGCTCAAATAGTTTGCGTGATGGCTCTTTAAAAGCCTCATGCTTAAAGAAGATACACCACACACACACACATATCCAGCAATTATCTTTGTTTGGTTGTAAACGATACCGAAGCAACACCCAGTCCACATTAGATTCAGACATCAGAATTTCATTCAGCCTGGTCCAACATCTGTCAGCAACTCTACTTGACAACACCATGGCAACAAAAGCAATGAAGACTGAGCTGTATAACATATGCATATGTTAGTGTGGAGCAAGGCTCCCACACCCGCTAATGTCATATAACAGTCAGTCATGAAGCCACACTAGACACCCGTACTGACCCTGACCCTCCTGTTCTCCTTGGACCAATCCAGTCTGCCTCAGTAACTAAACAAGCCACTCCTGACCGCCAGGAGGCCTCCAGAGACTAATGACAATAATGTCGTTTGCTTGCCAAAAAGATTAGGGGTCTGGTGTGACACTGATGCAGAGGGAGATAGTTGGTATCTGCTGATAGACTGACCACCCAGGAGCTTTGAGGGCCAGAGTCTGGGTTCATCCCATCTCATCAATTTTCAGAGACACCAGTAAGACAAACCACAGAGGAAATGAATAATTGGTGAGAGCCCTGGACAGACTGAGACAACCCCTGAACCTCCCTCACTACTCCCTCCGTGCCCCCTGCTTATGGTTCAAAGATCTTTTCAGACAACAAAAGGAGAGGATGACCTTTAAAGAAAAGGGACAACATTTTACGTGAACAAGGTTAGTGTGATGCTCATCATTTTTCAAACCGCACAACTGAAGAGGACAAAACGTTTTATTGGTTTTTGGCTTCAAGTATTATACAGACATCTAAACATGTGTATTTCTTAATTGTTTCTAATACAACAGACATTGTGTGGGTATAAGTCCAGACCATACAAAACACGTCTGCAGCCATGCTACTGTCTTTGTGAGGACATACTTGCAGTAGACTCAGCTGTGCTTTGAGCTAAATGCTAACGTCAGCATGCCAACACGGCCAAAGAAAATGCTAAGCAGGTATACTGTTTACCATGGTTACATCTTAATTTATCGTGTTAGCATGCTAACATTTGCTAATTAACACAAAATACATCCGAGGCTGATGGTAATTTAATTAGTTTTGAAATATTTATCCACAAACCAAAGCATTAGACATATTGAATTGTGAGGGGGACATGAATGTCTGGTAGGAAATTTCATAGCAATCTAGAGAGAGCCGGGGGTTCACCAATGTCAGTAGGATACATCCTTTGGGAATAATGAATTTTTACCAAATCTTGTGCAAATCCATTTCGTAGACTTGAAGATATCGCTCAGGACAAGTGAAAACCTAGACTGTCTGGTGCCGTGAAAGCAAAAGTCAGGAGATCACCAAAGTCATTAGGATCCATCCTCTGGGCACCATGAACGTCTGTGTCAAAGTTCATGGGAATCCATCCAACAATGGTGGTCTGGACCAAAGTACATGGAAGCTTTTTATTAAGCTGATAGACGAAACCTGGAACTGAATTCTTCTCTCTGAAACTCAGGCAAAAAGTAGACGTGAAAAGGGTTTCAAATATTTATAGATTTCTCAAAACAAGTTTAATGTGAGTTGCCACTCACTAAGAGGAATCTCAGATGTGGAAACATCGTTAGTAGGATGTTATCACTTAATGCAATACTTTCATCAACCATGTGAAACGTATTCAATTGCCATTTCTGATTTTCAACAGTATACCATGTCAGTGCATTAAGAGGAACAAGAGCTGGGGAAAAATAAAGTCCTAAATGACTAAAGTAGGCAGAGTTTTAAAAGTTAGATTTACCTATTGAGCAAAATTGGTGTTTCCTTGACAACTCACGACGCCGTGCAGTTGCTCGCCCTACATGCTCTTCTTCCAACACTGTCAAATGCTGCCCCTCACCCACAGTCTCTTTAGACAGCCCCTGTAGCCCAAACAGTACAAACCTACTTGAGATGCGAGCCACCTGCAGTATTCATGGGGTTGCAGAAGTGGCCCTCTACAAACTGAGGATTAGCTCTGTTGAGAAGGGCAGCTCATGTTGCCTGATGGTGATGCCTAAGCTCTGGGGAAATCACACTACTCTCCAAGAGACCCTTTGGTCCCATAGACTAATCTGCCACACTAATACAACCAAACTCAAAGCCTCCACTCCTCAATTCCCACTAACATTATCTAAAACAAGTGGTAATGACTCTGTGAATCAGGCTTAGCTTGTTTAAGTGACAGCATCCTTTTTTTTTTGGTATTTATACCTGGTTTTCAGTACTAATAAAAAGATTAGACCTACATGTTTTTCAATACCTCACTTTAAGAAATATAATCAAGTTTGTTTTCTTTGTTTTCTTGTTTTATCAGTTTAACAAAATAGGAAAAACTTCCAAAAAGTATTAGTGTTTAATTTTGCCTTAATACAAAGTATTGCCTTGCAAGATATAAAATAAAATAGTCTTAAATTAGTAAAATTATGAATTAAATTATTAAAGAATAAGTCAACAAGACTAAGAACCATACCAGGCATTTCCATGCGAACCTTTTAAAACTAGATTTAAGTTCTCAAAAAGTATTGAGGTTTATAAATGTGAATTTGCATCCTCAGCTTTGGAACAGCCTTTTATTAATTTCAAAGAAGGTTGGTTCAAAACCAAGCAAGAAAAAAAGTTTTCAAAAGCATTGTTTTCTTTAAAAAATACATATTTGTTTATTGATTTGTGTGCGTCTATGTTTTGTCTTTGATTTCCTTTGGTCTCTTTTGTAAAGAACTTTGTAACTATTGCTGAAAAATTGCTTTAATGCAGTTAAAACAAGTCTAAATCTAGTGTACATTTAGGAGATAGCCGTCTCCACGAGCATATGCTACAACACAACATGCATCAGTCACGCACAGAATGCCAGAGGAACCATGGTCGAACAATATGTGGGTCCTTCTCTTTTGGTGAGATGACCCTTCCCATAGCTCAGCCTACTCTTCCCCTTCCCCGTCTTTAACTGTTTGATGGCGATCGATGGTGCATGCACAGACACAAAAACTGTTTTTCCCACCAATTCTAGAGAAAATGTCTGAGAATTATTATTAATAATCCTACAGCAAAGGACATTTTTTAAATTTTTCAAATGTTTCCAGCTTGTAGCACAACTCTGGTCTGTAAAAACTAAGATGCCACCTTTACACTGAGGCAGCTACCGATAGTTATGTTAAGTATGCTCTCACCTGTCAAGACCATACGTTTCCAGCTTTACAAAGACTCGGCTGAGACATAACACCAAACGCCGGCTTTGGATGAGAGGTGGTTTCAAAAATAAATAAAGCCTTAAAGCTAAGGAATGATAAACACGCTGCCATGGAGAAAGAGGGAAAGCACTCCAAACCGTATGTGGCGTGTAGTATTTTCAATTCTTTCTCTGCTTGACACAAAGACGAGTGTCAAACAACAGAGGAGATGAACAGGGGGATGACAGAGAGGAATGGAAAAAAGAAAGAGATCATTGAGGTGTGAGTGAAGAAGACCATGGGGGAATGTTCCATTCACAGAGAAGGTCTGACACACACACATACACACACCAATACATACAAGCATGCACAAGAACATACTGTGCAAACACAGTTGCACATGTGGACACAAAAAATATGTACCATAGACACACAGATACACGTGATGCACATACACACACATGGCCCATGAATACTCTTCGGCCTGGAACTGAGGAGGAGGAGGAGGGAGTTGAGGTGGCAAAAGAACAAGTTAAACAGAAAGAAAACGTACAGAAAGAAAGAGTCCTGATTCTAACACAATCAGAGCTCTGGGATCTTCAAACAAACTCAACACTCAGGCACCATGGGGACACGACTAACAGAATGAAGCATTCTGAGGGCTGACCTTCCTATTGCCTGCTCTGCTTCTGTCAGGCCGCCTGTTAGCCAGGTCTCCTAGCACAACAATGCAGCCTTTGCCATAGCAAGGCTGTCTGGCGTTTCACTGGACAAACTGAGCCTGGCTCAAGCTGCCACATTCCATTGGTTGGATTTAGACAGCTAACACACCTCTCATGGCGGCCCTTTTCCTCTGAAAAGTTTTGCCCACTGAGAAAAAAAAGAGATGCGAAGTCTTTTTGTCACAACAAAACAAAAGTTAAACAAATAGAAGCAGAGCTGTGGTAATGGCAAGGGAGGGCCATGCATTCACAAAAGCTCTCGGTGAACAATTCAACTCACCATAATTTGGAGTTTTGACAACAGAGGCTGATGACTCATGGCGTGTCTACACGGGAAGCGTGACGTGAGCAGCACGTTAGCAGAGCAGCATCCTCAGTGCTCTGTGTGTGTCTACACAGGATGTGCTCGGGCACAATATAGAGTTGGAAGTTGCGTTTTGGCAGCGCTCAGAGCCCAACACGCAATCACAGTAGCTACGGGCTTAAAATGGAAGAGTCGCGTTTACATGCATATAGTGAAAATGAAACGCAAGCCGTTACGTGGCCTGTGTAGGCGGCTGGATTGGTGAGACTGACAACTGAAAAACGCTGCTGTGAAGACGTGTGCAGACTAGTGTTAGGCCCTGATTTGTAATCAGTTCAGTACACATTTGCGGATTCCCCAAAGGACTAGTATGAGAGACCCTGTTTTAAAGTCCAGGATACTATATTAGCAGGCGTGACAGACAGAGCCAGTCCACCTACCATTCGCCACCCACATCCTCTCTGCTAAGAGGGCTTGTCCACATCAGGATTGGGTATTTTTTGCTCCATTAAGCACCATTCTTTAAGGAAACTAAGGCCCAGAGAGCAAGAGCAACAACATTGCTCAATTTCTGAAATGTAAATATGATAACTTTGTAAAGCTGTACCGCCAGATGATGGACCCTTTATGTCAAATTACATCTTGTCTAAGGAAAGTGATATTCTTTTTGTCCAACTCTATGTCTCACAACAGCAAGAGTTACTTCCTCTATAAAAGCTACAGCCTGTTAGACACATGCTCTGTGAGTTGCAGAAAGAAAGAAAAAACTGGAGAAACCTGATGCTTGGTAATCATTCATATAAATAAACAGATTAATTATGATTTGTTTCCAAAGACACAGATCAGATATCAGGCCTGCTTTCTGTCCCTGATACTAGACCAAAAACAGGAACGGCTCACCACAGGAGGCTGACTTTGTCTCCACCAGCTTCACCCTTCGTGTCTCATTACGAATCCTGTTGTCTGTCTTGTCCACAAGATGTGAAAGGTCGTCGATGATTTCTGAGACAAAAAAAAAACCAGACAAAGAGAGAGGGGAGAAGGTCAATAAAGTTCATGTATGCTTTGTATCATGCTGATATCTGCCATTATTAAGACTTCATAGTGTTTTTTCTTTCATTTTATTACATAAAAAACACCTCCCAATATATTTTGTGCAATAAAAGAAATGACTCGAAATGAAAAAGTGACGTTCTGCAGGACTTGACATCTCAACAACTTCAAAAGGCAGAGGCTGCCAACACACAGACATGAGCGGTGGTGATGGAGGGAGTGGGCTGTGTGAAAGCACCTCTCGCACTTTCAAATGGTTTCACTACTTCCTGAATCCATTCAGGATTTAATCAGATCCGTATTGTTCATGAGTTTTAAAGACGTAAGCCCAGGCTTCAGGGACTATGCCTGGGCGTCCAAAGAAAGAGAGCGTGTATTTTGTGTATGTGTGTGCATTTGGCTCTGTGGTTAGGATCCTTCAGTAGGGTTTCCCAACTTAAAGGTCATCCAGATGGAAGCCTGTGTGATTTGTTAGAGCTAGCCACTGTGTTGACATGGTATCTCCAGAGGTCTGGCCCAACAACAAAAACAGATAGCTGCTGAAAGATTTCCAAACACTTGAGATGTTAAGGTTAGGCATTAAAATGTGATATTGATTAGGGTTAGGGTAATTTTAACTTGGGAGGTGTGGTTTTAATTCAAAACCCAGTCACAAATGCCAAATGTAACCCATGACTGACTGTCAAGGTGGCTGAAACAAAAACTAATGTATCTATTAATATCAATTCGGCACAGATATACAGCGTTAAGGTGGGCGTAACACAACAAAGCAACTGCAAACATCTCATTTTCCTGAAATCTATCAATCTCTCTCATCATTCCAACTACCACAATGACACAACACTATGAGTACACATAATGAGTACATTAAGAAATATGTGAGCAATCACACTGAAAACAACATGGCTCAATATTTCTTATAAATCAGGAGATTTATTATGTTACAGAAATTGGCCGGTTCATCTTAAACGTGTGCGTTTGGATTTCTGGCTTGTTTTTTTTATTTCCACTCAAATGGTGATGATGGGTCCGGCCCAGTAGCCTTCGAAATAGAAAAAGACAAAACAAAAAAAACATAAATAAGTGGCTGAACAATAAAAAGACCAGGAAAACAGAAACCAAGGCGGAGTCAACGAAAAGGAAGCACAGATTAGCTTCAGCCTCTGATAAATGGAGGTTTTACAGGAATGGGAAGCTGGACTCATCCACAAACCACAGCTCAGTGCCAAGCTAAACAGATCGTCTTGTCCAGGGAGGGAACAACCTTTCATTGCTGCAGCTATATGTCAAAATAGCATTCAGTCAGTGTGATCTAAACTTTAATTTTTGTTGTAAAACAAAACAAAAAAACAACAACTGGGCTATGTCTTTGTGAGCACAACTATCTCTAGCTGCCTTTAAATTGGATTGGTGAGAAAACACGTTTCCTCAACTAGGAGCCCATCACCGCTTGACAAGGCAGTCTGTGTTTTGGCTCACATCAGATAATTAAAGGAAGGAAAGTAAAGCATGTCAGTTTGGAGGGCCAGAGTGTGAAGGTGCAAGGACAAGGAGATGGGAGACATGAGAGCGCCGTTTGTACAGTGTCCCGGGAGACTCCCACATCATCATGGAAGCATCAGGCAACAATTTAGAAGGAAGAAACTCTTCCTTTACTGGCAGGGAAGAGGTATAGACAACGAGCCATTTGTGCCGCATGCCACTCCAACTAGTCATAAAGGATGTTTTTGGTTTGCTGGTGCAAAGTTTCTTGATTCAGTTCTGGCCCTGCAATAACATCTCAATTCATTGATGAATTCTGAACCATGCCAAGACGCAGCAGTGCTAGGACATGACCTTTAACTACAGCTGCAAAGAAATGCTGAATGAAATTTTCTGAATGGTAGCCCTACAAGGCACTGGCTTTTCACATACACAGTCCTTCAATTCAACCTGTTATCAAGTCATGTTTCTGACAACATAATTCTCAATTTCCTATTGGAACCTTTGCTTCCATGCATGACAGCTGCTGGTCCTGGCTTGGATCTGCCAGACCACAAAGAAGGCCCTATTTCAGGCAAGGATTGTTTGTTTGAAATGCCATTACACTGGATAAACCTCCAAAGCCACAGTGTGGGAGAGCATGGCACGTGCGCAAACCAATACAAATTGCCATTGCCAGTTGCTTTACGATGCAGTCATTTTATGCTTACTTGTCCCCCAAAGGACAATGGCCAATGTGTGCCCTCCCTCTAAATCTTAATTTTGAAGTACTGTAACCTTAGATTATTTGTAAATAAATGGGAATGTGAATATAATTTTTATGGTCTTATTTGTGAAATCATTGCTAGTGACTGACAGCATAAATCTCTGGAGCTACGTGTTAATAAAAAAGTCAGTTTATATGTGCAGCTTATAATAGTTACTCGTCATTTAACAAAACCCACTGTCTATAATAGTATATCCTTTTTTATTTGATACACATCAGTAACAAACAAGTCAAAGTACAATGGTAAACGCTAAAAACAAGACGCGCACATATCTCATGTCATTAACAAACCCCCTAAAACATACAACATAAGAATCAAACACAAAAAACTACTGCGTGTGCTCACTATCTCCATAACAAAAGAAAGTGAATATGTGTCCAGAAACTTAACAGAGAATCAAAGAAAAAGAAGTCTCAGTGGAGCTCCGTCTATCTCCACTGTGGGCAACGACGGAATATACATAAGCATCCTAATAAGCTCTGTTTTGTTGCTGCAGAAGAGCTCGGCCCCTTCCTAATTAGATCTACTGCATGTACAACACAAGGCCAATAATGAGCATTCTTTGGGCCCAGGGACGTGTTACCATAGTCTCTGTTGCATTCTTTTCACAACAAACAAAAACAACAACCTGAAAATTAGCTAAATGTTTTTGTGAATGGTCATTGTGAAAACGGGAAAAACTATTTGGCAGCCAAGCGGCAGAGCCGTCAATATAACGGCTGGCAACAAGTTTGCAGCTCTAAACAATTCTAGTTGTAACATGCTCAGTTGAACTACAGATAGGGCCTGCCAGAATTATTGTTATCAGAAGCACAATCGAAAGACACTTTCTGTGCATAACCGATACTGGAATCGCTTTTCATGTAGGTTCGAGAAAATACTTTCTCCCTTTTGAAATCAATGAGACATTTAGCAACATTTTCAGAGAGCTAGACTAAGCACTCTGCAGGTGCTGTGGCATAAAATGAGGCCTAAAATATATGTAGATGTGAATACAGTCGACTGCTTGACTGTATTCCATATGACCAGAAGTTCAAGTCTGAAAATGGAAGGTAAATTCTTTTAAATAAGGTAAAGCTACAGTTTTTTATACCGACTCTGCTACCCAGTGAGTCAACCTTCAGCGGGCAATTTGCAGAATGGATGGATAAAAATCTTATCATCGCTGTATATCCCATTTTCTAGAATACTAAAGATAGCAGATGCTGCCAGAGCGTGTGAGCCTGTGGTAACATCGTTGCTCTGCTACCAACAGTGCCTTTTATTCACACAAAAAAACAATGTACATAAAAACCTGGCCCTTCTGTGTAGAGGCACGAGGGCCCCGGAGCACACACACCAATAGAAGACAGATGTTGCTCTTATATGACGTCACCGACTCCCTTGTGCTGCTGACTCTCTGTGCAATCTCAATGCCATTTCATCTCGGTTCCAATACTTCTCAGTTTTTATATAAACAGCCTCTCTCTGTGGTCATCCTGCTCTCTGAGGGCTAATTAGTTAACAGGTCTGTTTCCAACCCTGCTGTCAGCATCATCTGGAACCACAGACAGACACCTACTATCCGCGGGACTGGCTGCTGCTGGTCTGGGCTAAATGGTTATTATGTGGCCAAGGCACGAACTGGAAGCAAATGCTTAAGGGCCACTGAATGAGTTTTTGTCTTAAGTCACTTACAGTTTAAGTATACCAGTAGTCCAGGGTGGACACAGGCAGATGCAGCATTCCCACTTAATATCTGGGTGCCGTCTCCTCTCAGCTCATGTTGCAATGCACCGTAAACTATAGAGAAATTACTAATAAAGACTCTAAAGCAATTCCATAAGATTCTGGTCTAGTTTCCTTTTACTGACTCTGATTTCTGAAATTCAACTCATTGCTTAGAATGCCTTAGGCACTTTGGCTCCATGTTGAATTAATGAACTGTGGATTCTGTAAGGCTCTAGAGGGTCCTACTGACAGTGCCTCTGCTGCCACGGGCAATGGTGGATATTGTTTCAAAAGCATTTTCATACTGGAAATAACCAAAATAAATCAACATTAGAAACCCAAAACACCTAATCTAGTTAACTCCTTTCTGCACAAAAGACCAGCATTTCCACTCAGAGTTCCTTCTGAGTTGTTCACGTCATCGCAGCCACGCTGCAAAGGAAGATCATTTTGGACACATATTCGTGTTTGTGATCCCATTGTTTTGGTCATTACCCAAAGCTCATGGCCATACTTGAGGGTTAGACATAGATCAACCGGTAAATAAAGAGTTCTTCACTATGACAAACCATTGCTGCTGACATGGTGCCAATCCACTGGTAGATCTTATGCTCCATCTTACCTTTATTTGTGAGAAGAGACTTGAACGCCTTCATGTGGGGCAGTGACTCACGTCCAGCGTGAAGGGAACAACACACCATTTTCCAGCAGAGTACCATAGCCTGACTTGGAGGTACTGACCAGCTGGACTGCCTTGCAGGACAACAGCCTCTCCTGTCAGCGCAGTTCCTTCATCAGAACTCATAATAACGGCAACCCACCTCACTGAGCAATTGGTGGATATTTTGATTCAACTACAAAACAAGCCAGATACAAGGTCTTTAAAGAAATGCGGAGCTTTGATACATTATCCAGGCCTACAAAGGAAAGTGAGGGACAAGGTCAACAAGGGAAAAAAATCTCAGTCCAAAGCACGGACACCGAGCAGGCCCAGAACACTGGTGAAAGTATGTTGCTCATTAGGTTTTAATTATTGTTCACTGAACAGAGAGAGAGAGAGTTGTGGATAATGAGAGACATACAAAAAAAAAAAAAAAAATCAGACAGGGAGATATGGACCGATCAGACTGAGAAACAGAATGCACTATTATTCGGAAACGTAGCATCCTGCGTGGACGGGGTTCTGCCATGTAGCACTGCAGTGCCTTTGAGTATTCAATCAAGACAGTTAGGGATCCGCACCCATTCCTTTACAGATCATTGGGATACCACATTGGGTTTATGCAACTCGAGTTTGAGGCCTAAACATTCATTTCAAAGAAAATCATCACATGATATTATAAAGCCTAATTCAAGTCAGACAGCAAATATGACACTCACACGCAGGAGCATGGTGAGACGCTTGGGAGACAGCCTGTGTTTTAATGATTCTATTCCCGCATCCCAGATCTATATCTTCCCCAATTGCTGAGTCATGTTCACAGAGGCTATAGCAGTGGTGGTTTTGGTGTGTGTGTGTGGTGGAGGCACAGCCATAAAAAGTGACACCCCAGTGTGGCTCCAGGATGTGCTGTATTAACTCTGTGTGTTATTGTAGGACTTGCTCCCAGAGCAGGCACAGCGCGCAGAGAAAATGCTTGTTTTCTCTCACAAATTTAAACACAATCTGACTCAGTGGGGCTAATTCTGTTGTGCTTATTCAGGAGATGATTTCTCCTGAGGATATGAAGAAAGAGGGAAGTAAAGACAGACAGTTTTTTCACTCAAACCTCCTCTTGTATCCCCTTCTTGTAGTGCAGGGGGGTCTGACCACAACTATTACGAACTGGCCCTGGTGTGACTGACTGTGTATAGAGGGTAGTGCTTTGTTGCCAACCAAAACACACACATCTCTGGATGTAACTGGAACTTCACTTGGCACACACAGCGGCACTCCGCATGATGATACAACTCAGGGCAATTATGGTATTTACAAGAAGTTGCACAGTCCTGGAGCGGACTGTTGAGTTTCTTTCAACTTCTTTCCTTTTTTCTGCTCTTGGCTGCTTATTGTAAACAAACCCACCCTGAGGGTCTGTGGAGAGTGAAGATTAGGGGGGGTTTTACTCAAAACCTCTGTGTTTGACCAGTTTTTAAACTGAGTGTAAAACCCAACAAATCACTTGAATTCCTGTAAAAAAAAAAATAATAATAATAATAACTTAAATAAAGACAAAAAAAAAGACAAAGTACAATGTCTGTTTATGGAAGATATGCCTCTGTATAAAGATAATTCCAAAAATGTGTTTGGCCAGTCTGACATGTTAGGAACGAGGACACATAAACACAGCCACTTTCTTTTCCTAACAAATCTCTAGCATGACAATAAAAATGGCAGCTTACGAATTCATAATGGGCTTTCTATTATCGTTTAAAAGTTCACACTTGTGATGGATAATGACTTTATTTCTGATGTCGTGTCCAACACCAACAGTGAAAAGAAAAGGTAGTACTATATTTTTCACCCAGGGACCAACCTGTCTTAATGTGATACCATAGAAACCAAAAGAGTGGTCCAAAAAGACCAGAACAGACCTATGGCATGTCAACATGGACTCCAATCACACAATACACAGATCATGACATCATGCTGTAAGTAAATTAAATGCTATACAGTATGTCTTCTTAACAAAACAGGTAGAAACCCTGTTTATGGGTCTATCTAACCAAATGTGTGCACATTTGAAGGTGGGGTTTGTGAGGGCATCACCATACACATGATTCGCTCTTCCAACATCTGGCCTTCTAAAGTGCCGGCCACATGTGCACAGATTAGTCTCACTGCTGGACATTATCGCCCCCCTGCCCGCAATGAATCTTTGAGTCCCTCCAAATGGACTGACAGGCTCCCTTGGTCAACATGTTGGGGGTAAGGCAACCTTATTGCATCATTAGACATTTTCTCCCTCAAAGGTAGTGGCTAGCTGAGTGATGATAAATGTCTTGCTTTGTGCAGCTTATGCCAGGGCCACACTTGCCAATGATCAAACATAGTATAGTTTATTCATATTGTGGGGTAACGCGATCTTTCAATGAAAACTTTGTGTTGGCGCTGTCGTTGTCAATCTTGGAATACATGTAACTTTACTACTCCAGCAGGACACGTCGTAACCTACTGACAGCTGAAACAAGTAGCCAATGACCTCTGAATATTAATTTCAAACAGTAATGACACTGTTTCATTGGAGCCTGCAAACTCACGACGAATCTGTACTCTCAAGTACTCTCAAAGTCACTGTAGAGTAAAGAGGTTCTCTTTTCACATTCACACAATGTGAACACAGAACAAACTGTGCATCATACAATCCTGATGGGAGGACTTGTGCTTGGTTTCCATCACAAAAACTGAAAATTGTAAAGTAAAAAAAAACAGAATCTGAAGAGGACTTTAAGGGGTATAAATATGCCAAACTACCACTACATATGTGGCCTCCACATCAGCCTTAATCCTAACCATTTGTGTGCCAATTTGAAACTGAAACCGGCTGTGTGTCCACAGTTTCACCTCCCTAACCTTGCTACGTTTACCCCAAAATCCATCATCAAACATGATAGACACCAAAAAGAATGACCAGCTGATGAATGAATTTCTCAAAGTTGAAACTCCATTTGAAAGAATGCTCGTCAAAGAAAAGCACATAAATTCAGGAAGACCTCCACACAAGTTCAGTTTTAGCACGTACAGACCATTGGGTTTGTACTTGCTATAGATTCCAAAGACAAGGTCCCTGTGAATTACAGGAATGCAGTCCACCGAAGTTTTGTCGGAAGAGTATGTTGGGTTTCTCCCATACACACATAAATGCATGCATGAGGATACGAGACAAGATAGAGTGGGGTTCAAAAATGGACATGGAGCAAGAGACAGAAGCTCAGCACCGCATTTCTTACAAATTTCAATGGCATGCATGCGGCTATGGCATCATGGGAAAATACTGACATTTGACCTTCTTTGTTCATTCATTCTTTAGATATTTATTTCTATATTCCTTCTATAGTTGCCTCAACGCATCGCTGGGCTCAGACAGAATAATTTAATCTGTCCTTGAATAGATTAAATCTGAGCCTTTTCAGAAGCATTGCATGACAAGAATACCACTAAAACCTTTGTAAAAAACCTGGATAGTCTGAGTCTGCAACGACGGGAAATGATCAGCACTGTGCACATAAACAAAAAAACAAGTGAGTCATGCTGTCATCTTACGATACCGGCTGAGTAAAAACAGAGCCTCATCAGCAGAATAAGAGATCTCAAGACTGTTAGGAATGTGTTGACCATAATAGGTTTTATCAAATCTGTTAAAGACAGCTGGAAACCATCAATACAATCTGCACAATTAATTAAGATCAAGATCATAATGTCATCCACACATAAATAAAAACAAAGCCTTGAAAAAGGGAAGGAGTGAGGGCAATGAGGAGAACTTCTGTCCCTTTATCCGCTCTTCAGACCAATACACTATTTATAATAATAATAATAATGATAATAATAATTGGACTGTTCGGTCGTTTAATGGTCAATCATTATACACATCTACTCATATGCAGAGAACAACGCTCAAACACACACACGTTGAAATTTATCCTCTGCTTTTGACACATCCGTCCATCCTTCTTCCGAGGGGAGCTGGAGAAGCGGTCAGCCTTCTATGGCGACCAGGGACCAACTCCAGTGAACATGCCCTGTCCTGTCTTGGTCAGGGACAGGCAGCATAGCAAGCACAACCGGGGGCAACTTAGGGTTCAGTGTCTTGCCCAGGGACACTTCCGACATGTGGACAGGAGGAGCTGGTCTCAGAAAACCGACCCGATGTGCCAACAACTCCAGAGAGATGAAAGTCAACAGCTCTAATTCTGTGTGGGGCTACCAGATTCACCAGATTCACTCATCCTATATGGCCAGGCATCACTGAACAGTAAAAGTAACATGACGTTACCAGTGTATTACATACAATTAATACACAAGTGATGGGCTCTGTCATTTTAGGATGAAATAAACAATAGAAAAATATGAAAACACAGTGCAAAGAAAAACAGCAATGAGGAAAAGTCTGATCATTACCAGGCTTTCCACCATCAGCCCTCTTATGGCCAGGTGCCACCGAACAATGTGTGCATGATGAGCATGAGGGTGCCAGCAGCAGCGGCAGTGTGAGGCAGGGACCACCCTGTCACTGGCACGGCACCACCAAACCAGCCGCTGTTACACTTCATCACTACCATCACACTTCATTAGCAAGGACACCCAGGAGGGGTGACACATTGAGAAGCTAGGAACGAATACAAAAAAAAAAAAAGGAAACGGAATAAGTTTAATTGGATGAGCTCCATATCGTAGGACATGACAACAGTCCCGTGCCCACTGGATCTGGCACAGTTACCGCTTTATCTACTGTCCCATCTGGTTACTGTGCTGCCCTTTAATATGATGAACACTGTATGTTAATAGCCAAAGACTATAAAAGCCATTGGTGTGACAGGAAGAGGCAATTAGTTTTTCAACAAAACATTTAATCGCAGAGTCATTTTCTGGTTGCAATTCTCGTTGTAATTACAAAAATTAACGAACCAAAATAACCCTGATTGATTTCTGATGGTGACCGTCACCTGAACATTGCAATGACCTAAAACCTTTACTGCTGTTTGTCATAAAGCATCTACAGGTGTTTGTCAATAACATTATATATTAGTTTTCTTGATTATGACCGAGTTGTAAACAAAGGAAGAAAAAGACAAAGAGCAAGAGAGAGAGAGAGACTGAGTTTCTCACCAACTGAACAACTGCGTAAAAATTGAAATGATCTGAATTTTATAACTCAATATCCCCCGTGGTGACTGGGGCTTCCTGGCAATACGCTGGCTGGGCTGGCCGACTGACTGAGGAGTTATGGAGGGACTTTGATCTTCATGCCAGACCCCTGTTTCACTCATAATGCACTCACACGCATGGAGGCACATATGCTAACATGCACAGACACTGACACAAACAGCGAGCATCATACAGACAGGCACACCCTAAAAAGGCACACAAATAGAGGAAGACACGCACACTTCCGACAAATATTTGTGTTCCAGACTAAAGAGGCGTCATCTCCACAGCATTAACCCACAGTGCTGCTCAGAGGGAGATTGATAGGCAAAGATTTAATGTGGAATAGTGAGTTCAGGGCCAGCTGGTATTTCTCTGCTTAAGATCAGTGGGGATGCGGAACATGAAACATCAGCGTTTCATGTTGAACTTGGAAAATTCTCAGATACGGTGCGATCAAATCTGGGATTGTGGCTGTCAGTGGACTTTACATTGGATCATGCACTGTGCATGAGTGTCATTTTGAGAATGCTCAAGTCCAAAGTCCTAATAAGAGGCACTGATAGAGAAGTCTTTTAGTAGCTCTAAAACAATGAGCAGTGGTTAATGAAAAGATAAAAACAAGCAGGTCAAAAACTCAAGTGCGATGGTGACTTTGAATATCATCACATTCAGTCTTGGCAAGATATCAGATGCCTGACAAGATTTTAAACATTCGTAGCTGACAGACACAAGTAATGTAAGTTTGAGTAAGAAGATTTCAAATGTCTTCTTTTCCTGTGTCATTATTATGTTGCAAGTGTGTGTTAGATAAATCGTGGGAATTGGGAGAAAGCACATCATGTGGCAATGAGGGAAACAGGGTGCAGAGAGGGAGTGGCAGGACATTTCTGGTTCATTTTCACACCCGGGACATATGCTGCGGTCCACTGTCCACTGCCTTTCTCATCCCACTGAGGTGTACGGTGAGTCCCCAAAACAGGTCCAGGAGAGGGACAAGCCTCAGTGTGCCTCAGGACAATGCTACTCCCCTTCTTTACACTATGTGCCCACATCAGGACAGAAGCCAAACACAGACAAAGATAAATACAAGCCCAAGCCTTAACTGCTCAGGGCTTTAACATTACATACACACATACCTCAACCTTTACTTAACCTATGGTATCAATGATCTCCACGAGTTGCGTTCTCTTTTCTGTGCCTAGTGCTTATTATACTTTCTCCTTGAATCTCCATGGATACACTGATGCCACAAGTCAGAGGTGGGCAAACTTGGCATACCATGGTGGCACATGAGTATGTGGTGGATTTAGGGTAATTGGGCTCCACTCATGGAAGCCAGATCAAATGTTTGGCCAACAGCATGGCTGAAACAACTTCCCATCCTGAGAGGAAACAGCCTCCTACATAGCTTGTGGACAGCTAGGAGTGGTGCAGGGTACTAAGCAAACAGCAAAAAAATGACGTAACAAGACCACATGCTCCACTGTGGGCTACGTGCACTGAAAAACATGGCTGGATGCACAGAGAGTTAGACGCAGTAAACCACATGTGAACTCACAGTTGCACACACATATTAGTATGAACATCAGAGCATAGTCCTACTAGCTGCAATCTCACACACACAGATGACCAAGGCCACAGTACAAGTCTCATCCGCATACTGTAGCTATGAAGTCTGACAGTGCGCTACAAGCTACAGCCATTCAAACAGCTGCACCTACAGCTGTCTTGTAATTACCCAGCTCCTCCAGCTGATGAGCGAAAAGGAGGAGGCGCTGATTACTAGAGGAGAAGGAGAAACCTCGGAGGAGGAATTAAACCAATTAACAAATCTTGTGAGATCGTGTGACTCCCTCTTCATCCGCAATAAACCTGGATCAGCATCATAACACATCCATCCCAAGGAAGAGAAAGCACACAGCAATGAATCATTCCAGTTGGTAGGTGTAAACAACAAGAGCTTCACTGAGAACCATCACTGGTGTGCCGGCACTGCCTCTACTGCCCACTAGTGGGTTCAAGTGTATGCTGCATGAGGGAGCAGATACTTATGGCTCTTGATTTGACCTCATAATTCTTCCCAGTATAATTGCATTTAAAAGTCCATGAAAGTGAAGGGCTCAAATGCTTAACTAAAAAACCTTTATTATCATTTTCCTAATCATTACAGGTGAATCATGTTCGGTATAAAAATACATCTCTTGCAACAGTTTGTCCTTCTTTTAAGTGGTAATTAAATCCCTTATTTTGGACGAACAAAGAGAAATTTGGTAGTATGTAATATGTAAAAGACAAAAGAAAAAAAAAAAAGAAAAATCAACCAACAGAGGTTGAATGAACACAAATTAAAGACTACAGAAGAATTCATAGCATAGATGATATAATGGTGCCATTAAAGAGGTTGTTTTTTTTTTTTATCAGATTACCGTGGAACAGAAAGAAAAACTGGATTGTATTAAGAAACCTAAACTTAAAACATTATTCTAAAATCAGTCAAATTTCTATATAATTCCTACAAAGGTTTAATGTTTTCTTTTTTGGTGCGTGCGTGTGCATTCAGGCTCTTTAGTCTGGACAGTGCAGGTTTATGCCCACATTAAAACACTCGAACGTGTGACAAAACGGAAACAAAATGTGAGGCTGGCATTAAGCCAAGAGTGAAACAGATGAGAATGATTAGATAAAAGATCAAATGCTTGTTTTAGGGGCACGTGTTTGATCAAGTACCACAGATCAGTTTTTCCATCTTTTGTCTGGGGGGGGGGGGATCTCATCCTCAGTCTGGCCTGTAGATTGTGACGCACAGGGTCATCAGATAACAGATTAAATGGATGGGGCATAAAGCATTTCCCACTTGAAAGGTTTTGTTCTAGAAAGATGACATGTGTGTGAAAAATGTTTTCAGGATGATTAAAGACTTGTAACGGTTTCTGATGGGACAGATATGTACAGTATCACTTTGAAGGTTAGGTGATAGCTAATCTCCACCTGTCAAATACCCCTCAAATGCAATAATATATATGTTATGTCTACAGTTAGCTTGTGAAAATATTTTAGTACAAAATGGCAGTAAAAAATACTAAATACATAAAAGTTGAGCGCGCGATTTTCACAAAAGATGTTAAACCACAAATGCTCTTGAGAAGTGTAATGTGAGCTTAGCGTGTCTTTAGACACCTTGTGGTGATTAAACCCAAAATACACAAGTTGTTGACTGGAGTCTCTCTCCTCACACTATCTACATGGGTCCCCTCAAAGCAACCAGTTACCTGGGATTGAAAAGGGACCTATGAATATATTTTATTATCATTCCCTCCATTTTAAAAGATATCTTCTTAAAAATGTTCCCTTTTAAAAAAAAATAAATAAATAATCAAAAATGCAATAGCTTTGATGAAAGCTTTTAAATTGACTTCCTCATGAATGAGTTTAATTGGCCTTGTTCTTCATTGAGTGAAAATTGCATCTTATCTCATTTTCTTCTTTTGCTCTCATCATTTCCTTCTCAACCCTTGTTTTTCTCCCTTCCCACACCATCTTTGCACAGTGAATCTGTAAGATTAGCCCACCCTGCTCTTTACCACACTCTGTGTGTGCGTGTGCGCGTGCGCGTGCGTGCGTGCGTGGTCCTGCACTGATGTCTACATCCCATGCCAGGCTGGCCAGTGGCCTCCAAGCTCCTCATGCAGATATAAATATGGCTCGTGTGCCAGTCACAACCTGACAACATGTGCTGGACATGTGGTGAAGACTTTCAGTACAAATACAATGATCTCACACTCGCACACGGCACTCACACTCTCATACACGCTCATCTTTGTGCACAGACACAGACACACGCGCACACTGAGTGCAGGCTGCTAAAGAACAGATGTGCACTTGCACACACACATAAACACATAAAAATGCCCAGCAGATGAAGGTGCAATCTTCCCCCTGTGCTTAAATGGGAACCACGTGCTGGCTTTGGGTTGAGGCAGACTTGGTAAAGTAAGTCCTTCCACTCATTACGTGGGATGACCCATGCTACCCTGAGGCTGAGGGGAACCGAGGCAGCTCTCTGCTCGTCGGCCCTTTGAACGAGGCCTCCAAACCGGAGCGGTTAGCAATTAAGTAAACAGAGGAGGAGATTTGTTCCCGCTGTCACTTGCGTTAGCCAAAAGGAACCTGTGGGCCAAGCCGGAGTCAGTCTAAGGTACCATTAATTGGCAGGGAATCCTTTGCCCAGAGTCAAAGGAACTGGCAGCTGAAATTGCAGAGGTTCCCAACCACCAATACCACCAGCACATACGGCTAATGTGCTTTGCCTGGACAATCTGTCCACAAAAGCTCTCCAGGGAAAAATTACAGCAGAGTATCAACACCAGTTTGCCGTTAAATTGTACACATACCACACAAACTAGGTAATCCCCCCCCCTTGCAAAAAAAGACATAGCAGTGGCTTGGCTGTGCAAACGAAATGTAGCCAAATCATAACATCTTCACTTTGAGAAGGTAATCCAGCGAGGTAATGCTGGATAGTGGATAGTGGAAAAGATGCCGAACAAAAATTAAAGGTGCCTGATGGTGCAACAGTGAGAGATGATTCTGAATGCCATCAACAGCTAATAGGGGAAAACAGTAGAATGCTGTGTTTCCAGTAGGCTGCTTCTAGGCGTGAATATGTAAAAGTACATAATATATATCAAGAGTTCTGCATGTCCTCTTAACAGGTCTTGAAAAAAGAATTTCTTCTAATCAAAACATTGATTTAAATAGGCCAGCCTTTGATAAATGACATGACACAATTCATAGGACATGCTTTCATTTCACATTATTAAGCTAATAAAAGAACCGTAAGCTAAAATAAAGTGCAGATAGCGATAATGTCAGAAAGTGGCAGTGGCTGAATAAAGTGACAGTCAACATCTTTGTGCGATACAAAGAGTGAGGTCTGTATTGGCAAAGAAAAGTCCCTTCCAATTTGTTCAGTAAAGTGAAGCAGACAATAAAAAGAGCAGACATCCTTCATTAATTAGAGTCAAAGAACACACACAGCCCAATAAGTGTTCGTTTCCAAGTGTTGTGTCATCCTTTGCTTTAAAGATGGTGATGGGAAAGAACCGGTGAAATCATACCTCCATAGATTTACTTTTCTTCCCCTTTTCTCATTAACATGCGTTTTCAGGGATAATGCACAATTGATAGTTTGTGAAAAAGCTTGCGCCTGCCAGCATGGTGGCTGTGCGTGTTGCGGTGGATGGATGGATGGAGTAGGGAGTGGAAGGGAAACAACCTCGCCCAGTCTCTACACAGGCCTACTGGTGGACATCTGGATGTGATCGGGGTCTGCAGATGAGTTGAGCAGGGCTGGCCACACCTCACTCCTGAATCATACTGTATATTGGTCTTCTCTAGGTGCCTGTCTCCATTATAAAAATAATGTGTGCATGTGAGAAACAGAGAGAGAAGAGGCCATATGGGTTTAAAAGGGGTCTCTCAAATCCCTCACCTCCGTTGATACCTTTGAACCATAAAGTTGGTTGTTACAGCAAAGCTGATAGTAAAGAGAGCTAGCCAGATGCTTAAACATCTCAGCGGGCAGAGCTTGTGGATAAACTAAGAACTAACACAAAATCATCAGGCAATAGACTTGTCACCTTAAGCTGGTTGGTTTCGGCCCGATTCCAGATCGGTCATCGTTTGACGTGCAATTTCAGGGGGGTCACGACGTCGGATTAATTGCCTAAACGCTCTGGCTCTCGGGACGTTCAGTTGGATTTCTGGCACGTCAAAAATGTCGGTCTGCTGGCTTGCAATTTGAGCACTTCCACAGATCAATTTCCCGTGTGGGTGCTGTCCCAAGATCATTTGTCTTCTTACTTTCATAATAGTACAACGTAATGCTGCCTTTGTCAAAATTGAGGACGCAGCCATCTTGTTTGAATAAAGTGCTTACTTTCTCACCACACACACACACCTGGCCAATCACTGCGTGAAGACGGTGTGAATGTCAGATTGTTGCTTCGGAAAGTGACAGAAATTGTCAAGACGCAGATCCCTCTCTGATGGGGGAGGGTGTTTCAAAGCTGTTCAACCAATCAACAAGCACTTCTGCTGAAGCATACTGGCCTGGTAAATCGTCCGTTACACATGCATGTCATCTCCACCCTAATCCATCAAGTGGCTCGCCATGCCCTCGTCTGCCACACCCCACTGTCTCCAAGCTGACCATCTACTGACCCGTCTCCCTAACCCTCCATAAACCTACAAGGCACCGTGGACTTAACATGCCTTTATTTGACTATTTGAACTCAAAGCTATCCTGTGCCTTGAAAACTAAATGCAAAAAGCATTTTGAAAATTATACACGACAAACCTGTCTACGGATATCATTTGTGCAAATGATTTATTTATTTGAAAATAACATGTCAGCAAAATAAACTGCATTGTTAAGAGGGATGTGTTGGCACGAATGTGATAGATGTCTCCTTAGCAATTTCAAGCTATAAAACACCCCAAAAGAAACATCAGCTCCCACAAACATGCAGAGTCAGGATCATTTGATCCACAGAGCTGTGGGCTCGACAGGTCTTAATGTACAGTAATATCCCTTACACAACAATACAGAGAAACATCCAGAAATGAGTCGCCGTGGCTCATAAAATTGTGATAAACTTTGGTGCAGAATTCTTAAACGCAATGACACAGAGATGCACACAGCATACGAGAATGTATTTCCTGTTTCCACAGACAGCTTGAAAATAATTTAAAATTTACTTTTCAATACGAGGAAGCACTGCATCAATAGTAGGACACAGAAGTTGTTTGGGCTCTAAACTGCTACCAAAGCTGTTGATTCTTCATCATTCCTTCATTCACTCACACACATATAGCAACACTAGCTGTGGCTACTGGAACTCATTCTCAAACTGCTGCTAAATCAGGCCTGTAAGTTGCACCGGTATCTCCACTCCAGCCTACTACTCTACTACTGCCGCACATCAGTCGTCTCTTCCTGTAGTCTGAGACTTTCTGCCACTGGCTTTTTAACGTGGGGCCTTTCCTGCAAACGACTGTCACCAGCACACATTTGTTCCAGATGGATGGAGATTAATCAAAGCCATGATCCGGCAACAAAGCTTACAGCTTGTAGAGCAGAAAGCATCAAGGAGGGGAAAACCCCTAGGGTGAAAGCCACCTACATGTTAGCATCTATTAAAAATAAATGACATGAGAATGAGGAAATAATTATTATTCTTCATATTCTCTTTTTTTGTTGAGAGACAAGTACAAGCTTTAATACAGACAACAGAGAATATCAGCTGTATCTTATGCTACCTATTTGGCTTTGAAATGCTTTAAACACACACAACTGTATCAAAATGAGTCCTAATACTTATAACATATGGGGTTACCTTAATAATCAATGCCAGGTATGAATACCATCTCTCCATCACTGAATAACATTCCTAGCTACTCGGTAGAAAAACCACACACGGAAACATTCAGACAACTTTTTATGTATGTAATCTTCATTCAATCCGCCACATACTCCCAAAGACTTTCACATTCAATCACTGATTATGGCACCAACACATGACCATAACGAAATTCCACACAATGAAAGCCAGTGAAATCACTTAAGAATCAGTTTTCTGACATCAATCTGAAAGTCCAAAGAAAAGACACATAAAACCAACCAGGGGCATAAAAACACTACTAAAAGTGTTAAAACTATGCATTTCAAGGCAGTGAAGGAAACCAAAGTCTAAACCCATGCTTTCTTAGTAATAAAAAGGGGGCATCAATCCACTGAGGGAAACAAAAGCAGGCGTGATTGATGAAATGTCTTCAGATGTTTTTCTTTAGCGTCCAAAAATGTTAATTTCCTTGCTGCGCCTAAACTGGATTATTCATTACTTGGCAGTGGTGGATGTGACCCAAGTCCCTCGCGTCATTGTTAGCCCCCTCTTCTCCACAACTCTATCAGTGCGGCACCAACAGGCCTTCGACAGAGATGGATGCCGGGATGGACAGATAGAGAAATAAGGACACAAGGACTCATGATTGATTGTACCCTTGTTAGGATGCGTAGCACAGGAGTTTGGCCTGGTGACTCTCGGTGCATCTTCATTTAGAAATCTTTTCTCATTTCATCACATGTCCACTGCCATCAGTGCATTTTGGGAAGATTTTTTTAAGCCGCATATCTTTAATCTTATAAATATAAAATTGTTCACTTTATGAGATTACTGTTAGCAGGTCTGTAGTGACTGTAGGTTGTAGAGAATCTGGAGTAGAGTTGATTAAATATGAAAGAATATGATTAAAAGTCTACTTTATACATTACTTTATATTATTGCCTAGAATTCACAAACTGTTTCATCTGGCAACATCCCAGGAGTATTTAAAATACAATTACACATTCACAAATTGGAAAATTAACCCATTTTCCCCACTGACCTGCTCAGAAAATCAATGAGAACCAAACTAATGGTTTTATAATATTGAGATCAGTGAATAGGTCTAAGAAAGTGGTGAAATATGGGCTCCGTGAAAAGCCTGTCTGAGGGGAATTAAAAAATAAAAGTAGAATAAAAACATGCCCTACACAATGGGATTCTACAGAATAGGACGAAGGGACTCAAAGCTGAAAATTCACTCAGCGTGGACACAGTCTTTGGTGTGCTAGACAAAAAAGAAGACACCAAAAATGAGACAGCATCAAGTAAATGTTAATGTCATATTTTACTGTTTTCTTTTGTGTATATTTTTGCTACATGTATGCTTTTATTGTATGTGTCTGTATGTGAGCCAAAGTCAAAAGACAAATTTCCATCGTTTGGGCGTTGATAACCTGTTAATGGGTATTTGTCACAACGTTTTGGTATATTTAGAGATGATCACTTAATTAATAAAAAATACAACAGAATATAAAATGTCTATACAATTAATTCTCAGTTGCAGCCCAACTTGTCATAAATATACAATAAGAGATGAAGAGTTTTGGCATATAACTGTAGGATTAAGTCAAAAAAAGATTCTACATCAGTAATTCTCAGAGGCATTTCAAGAGCAGCCTAAAGTTGGTATTTTCTTATGAAAAATTAGACCAAAGAATATTATAGTGGGGGTGGGTTTTCCCTCCATCATTCATAGTTCTCAATAATTCAGTCAAACACCAGTCAGCCAATCTGGTGGTAGCACAAAATGATGCCCTCTTTCATGGCTCATTGCAAACTTGACATTCCTCTGGTGACATCTACTCTTTTGAACATCACATCATGACTCCTTGCATTTCCATGGCGTCTGGAAAACACAAGTCACTACTACCAGCCTCACTTTCAAACGGAGCAAATCAAACAAACAATAAATCAATCTACAACTCTAACCACACTGACTTTCTGCCAAGTGCCATCATTAGCAAGGTTTATTTGCTCACCGAGCTGTTTCTAAAAGCAGAAGCGAGCAGGGGGCTGTGTTCTCTGGGGGCAGCTGCTGATGTCACTGTGCTGCCGCAGTAATCGTCCTCTCCTCTCACTCTACTGTTTATTTGGAAGTCATTAGTGCTGTCCAACTTGGGCCCTACACATGCACTGCTCACGCAGAATCAAATCAGTGATTTAATTATTAGCCAGAAGTCCATCATAGGAGCAAAGCCGGTTCGGTTTCTTTACCGGCTGGCTTACTAACAAAGAGGACACTTGGAAAGTAACACACTTATATGTTAAAGAATAATCAGGCTGGGTGACAAAGTGCTTTAAAAACACTCCCATTACCAAAAGGTCACTGCAACAACCATGTGTTCAGTTTAAGAGGTTCATGGATGACACTTTAAATCCCTAAATGGGACGTGTAAAAATAATGGAAACAACACATGAAGTACTAAATAACAATCACAAAAGTAACGAGAAAGATGGGGCTTATTGAAGTAACAGCTTTTGCTCTGACAGAGGCTCCCATTGGCAGTGGCAAGCATTTTGAATTCATTATTTTAAAAAAAAAACAGCCAATAGTTTCCTTTGATTATGCTGGTTACATTGCAATTATGGCAAGACAATGGGAAATCCTTCATAGATACTTTACAACAACGAAAGGTATCAGGATGCAACTGGCAAATGCAAAATGCCTTGCATGCAGATAAAGACATTTTGCAGTAACATGTGTCACCTACGGTTGCAGAACAGTTACTTACATTTCCAGACACCAAATTATAAATCCATACATCCATATGTAATTTAAATTTTCTGGACTCAACATCTACCTCATCTTTCTTTAAATGAAGTGAGTGCATTTACTGTGACTAAAGGTTTGAGGTACCAGAATTCAAAATTTTTATCACAGCAAGAGGAGGGTTGTACATACGGTTTATAATTTCTTCAGTATTTACAGTGTTTTGTCAGTTCACTCGCGGCTAAATTACGCTGGATAATAGTGAAAGGTAAGTGAGTGAGTTCAAGGCAATGCCTCATTCTCCTCTGGTAGCTAGAAAATACATTTTATAAACTCTTAAAAAAAGAACTTGTGTTAAGTTATGTTAAATAAGCAAAGGCAACTAGACAACACGTTTCAACCTGGACCAAGCTGCTACTGTGTCATGCAAATAAAGACATCCACACTTTCAGACAAAAGAGTGCACATGTGGTGAGACCTGTTGCAGCGCCTAAAAGAAAATATATCTTGCATCTATCTAAAATTTGTTCCAGAAGGTCTCATTCCAAATGAGGGTCTGTTTCTCTCCAGTGCCGGATATACTGTACATGTTGTGGTCATTACGGTGGTCTCTCTAAAGATATGAGTTGCAATACCAAGAAGCCCAAAGAATTATTATCATGGGGGGGGATGAAAGGGACAGGACATGGAGAGGCCATGGTTGTGATAGTTAACGTGAGAACACATCTGCTAGAGCTGTCAGAGGTCTGAGGTCTATCCAAAATTAGGTCTGGAGGTGGAGACAAATATATGGAACAAACGGCAGTTACTTGATTCATTTGAATGGCTTATGTGTGGTGAACTCTGAGCAGCGGATTTAGTGTAGCTGGAAACTCCTCTAAAACTTCAGACATGCTGAGAGGTGGTGGAAAAACAGATGAACTCAACATACTTTCATTCATTCAACTGGTCTAGCCCAAGTATATAATGGCTGATCTCGATGAAGCCGAAAGCAGAGTGATACACCTGGAAATGGCTCTGCCCTTTCGTTGCATGCGTTATTGTTATATGTCTGTCTACGTCACATGGTTCTCAATCACACCAGCTGTTGATGGGAGCTTGTACAGTACATGGCATGTGTCACAGCTGCAGTATCTCACCACCAGTCAGTCAAATCCAATTCAGAAGAGTCCCTAAAAATCTGACAAATGAGACAGCCTCATATTCTTGCCGCCCCCTTTCAAAAAGGAGCAATTTTAAC
Source organism: Gadopsis marmoratus (assembly GCA_036023855.1). Lineage (NCBI taxonomy): Eukaryota > Metazoa > Chordata > Actinopteri > Centrarchiformes > Percichthyidae > Gadopsis > Gadopsis marmoratus. Next base: position 56,021 of record JAVQJF010005494.1, read on the forward strand.
GAGCTAGCCACCGTCTGTCACTCACAAGTACAAAACATTGACATGGACTGATGTCATTGTTCCAGGCCACAGTCTGGGAAATATCAACACTAAAACTGAAATGAATGTTGATCTTTCTCGGTGGGAAGCGAGACTACTGCTGATGCGAGCCATTTCAAATCGGTATGTGCCGATTTGACTAATTTCTGCAACATTTAATTTGGAAATGAAAATATACTAATCTTTGGTAACATGTTAAAAATAGGGGGTGGGGGAGAAAAATGTGGACAGCACATCATTTAACTAATTTTAACACACCAACAATAATGATTGAATTTCTCTCTTTTGTTATGACTGGCAAGTAAGATGGGAAAATCTTCAGTATGCAATGGATTAATGTCATGAGCCATAAAGCAGAGACTGAAATTGAGGTAATCCGTCTGCTTACTCATTTCTATATTTCAGTCCATTCTGATCCTGTTAAGACAGAGACGGGAGTAACCGAGGGATTTGGGTTCATCTCTAAACCTCTGAAAAGGGTGATCTTCCTTGCTGACCTCAGCCGGATTTGTTTCCCAAAAAGGAAATGACTGCAGCCTCCACTGCGCTTGGGTCGTGAGCTAGACTTGAGCAGACAAACTACAAAGAGCTTAATCTATTTATAGGAAAACACTGCCACAGTACAATGATCAGGGGGGGAAGGAACCCTACAAGACAGAAAGACAGTGGGACGCCAAGGTTACGCATCAACTGTCAAGATCAACAAGGAGCCTTGCCATCCCCGTTTTATAACTTAAATCCATTCTCCTTGCCTCTCCCCGAAAACATTAAACTATCCCTTTACTTTTTACACTGTCGATTTTGACATTTAATACAAGTAAGAAATGCATGCAGCACCTACAAAGCTGTCTCATGCAATAAGAAAACATTAATTGATACTCAATGTCTCATAATAAGAAAAACAGTATTAGGACAAGCCAGAGTTTGAATCTATGTAGAGTAACTGCTATAACAACAAGGATTTAAAACATTCAAAAACTAAGTTCCTCGTATACTGCTTTATCTACCAAACACAGCTGGAGTGAGGATCTCTGTCTTCAAGGTATTTAGCCTGAAGGCATACAACAGAAAAAGCACAAGACTCTGTTCATAAACATACTTGAATTATATCACACAAAATTATACTTTGTTGTAAATAGTAATATACTGCCACAGCAACAGTATTATACACTGCTACACTTGGTATGCCCAGTAGGAATGGGGAAAATAAGTTAAGATATATACACGGCCTATTTCTTATTACGACAGATAATATCAGGGTGCATGTAGTGTAACCGGCCCCTGTGTGTGCAGACGGTTGATGAAGTGTAGAAATATAATCTGCTCATGGACCAGGCCGAGCTCCTCACAGTCTCTACTGGATGCCTCTCCACAATTTACAGCCAAGCTTCAGGTTCATAAGGCCCACTGACACCAGGCCATGATTCACAGGGCCTACAGGGCTCTGGCCTTTCACAGCTTTTCTTTACCTACCTGTGTTTCTTTCCTTTGTGGGACCTTTGGTGGCCCCTCTCACTCTCATCACTCCCTGTTCTCCTTTGCCTCTTTTCAACAGTCCTGTATTTTATAACCCCTGTTCCATTTCTTCCATCTCTCTGTGTCTTGTCTGTCTCCTCTCATGCTGAGTTATGGGAGATATCTTTGTTCCCTAGTGTTTGAGAGGGTGGAGATATATATATATATATATCACACATGCAGATGTAGATTATTAAACTGCAGAAATACTTTAAGAAGCTTTTACGTAGTGACTGCTGGTGTAGTCCCCACATTCACTAAGCCTGATTTAGGGTTCTTTGGAGTAGCACACAGGTTTTTATATAGCAGAGAGACTAGCTCAGCATTTGTTTCTGTGCTTCAAAAGTGTGTGTATAAATGCAGTTTTCAGTTATTACTTTGAACAATCATATCCATCAAATATGCTGATGGCAAATATTGATTCTGGAGTCACTGTGGTGATTTAAATTAAATCACCAAGTAAAAATAAAAAGGGCAATAAGGAACTAACTATTATTAATGCCATAATACATGGCCATAAGACAAGCTTTCCTTTTAAAAAAGAAAAAAGGCTTCTACAAATTTGAATGGTTTGGATTTCAACGCATGTAGCCTATTACAATACCCACAGGTGGCATAGATATTTTTGGTCATTACAGAAATAACGAGTTGAGTTCCCATCAAATGTATATTTAAAAGTCTTGTGGGGTCGAAACACGGGAGTAGTGACAAGCCATTGTTTCCAGGGACAAAATCATTTGCCTTCTCCCTTACTTGCTGTCGAACTGATGCAATTCTCAGTTACAGCTGTCCCATCACCCATTCAGGTTCCTATTATTGGAAACAATGACATCAAGCTGAAAAAACGAGAAGAAAAACACGCCAGTCGGCGCATTAGAGCTATGATCCATCTCTAATTCAATACGGTAACAGGAGAGTGGGCTAAAACAATCAGCTTTCCTTTCGCCCTCTTCCCTTCTCCCATAGGTGTCAACCAAACATCTTCCCAGCAGAAGGGAAGGTCATTTGTTAGCACGCCGAGATCACTCGGTTATACAACCTCCGGACTTGCTTGGGTACAACTGCTCAGACAGGATATTACAGGATAGTACAACGCCTCATTTTCCCAACTGGAAGATGGTCATCAGGGTGGAAACAAACAATAACTGCCTGTACTGTCGGTGGGTGAAACAACTCCAGATAAAAAGCTTTTTAAGAATCTCCTCTGAGGTTACCAAATCTATTCATTTTAACTTGGTGTTAGACTCTTTTGTTGTATAATGTCTAACAATCCATCTGTTGAGATCTGGGCTTCATCTTTTATATTGTTTGCCATGGAGAGACATGTATCAAGTCTCGAGTCTACCCACTCCTACTAAAGTGCCTGTAACGAAGACACCGATCCCCTATCCACAGTCTCACCACTTCTTTATTATTGCTGTGGGATAAATGATCCACTCTCCTCTTTTATCGACGTGCAGTTTCTGAACTGTGAAGTTATGTTCTGGGCTCACTGTCAGAGTAAACAGTGGAGATAGCTCTCACGATCAAAAAAAAAAAACAACGATAGGAATACACATGTACTTTCTCTTTCTCTGCACTTTCGTTTTCTCAGCGTAGTTAAGTAATATGAACAGAGAGATCACTTTGCTTTGACGGATGTATAACAAAGTACAACTTAGTAGACATGAGCCTGAATGTGATGTCAGCCACTAGTCACTAACTATGTCAGTGTGGTGGTGGTGTGAGGGAGTATCACTGTAAAGCAAGTTACATGAGGCAAGTCGTTCCATTGCAGAACAAGTATGTCTGATTGCTTTCACACCACCGTGTGTAATGTGTCTGGAATTGTTTTTGACGAATATGTACAGATGCGAATGCAAGTGAAACCTTACCGTTCTGTTCATCCAGCTCATTGCCAATATCCTGGCCCATTATCTTCTGTCGGCTGATGACAGCTGCTAGTGCATCCAAGCCAGCATCCTGGGCTGTGGAGAGAGAGGAAAGAAAAGAAAAAAAATGCTTGAACATGAGACAAACAGTAAGAGCACCAGGGTTATGCAATGCTAGACAGCAATACGGAGAAAAAGACTCATGTCAAAATACATTATGTTGCAAAACTAAAATCAATGTGATGCACATGTACGCACAAGAATCTCTGTCAAATGTAGCAGTGGGGGTAGGAGGAACATTAAAGCAACCTTAGAAAAATCCAACTGTAAGAAGGGAGCAGTTACAGTATACTGTACTTGTGATATAATGAGGCAACTATTTGGGAAATAGTTATGACAGGCTGTTGGGGTCCAGCTCAGCTCACAGTGCCACATGTGAGTCATTCAGTACTTTACCCCACTCAGCCTTACTCCTATTATAACCGTGGCAGGCCACGGTGGAGAGCAGAAACAGTGAAGCTGAAAAGAAAAGGGGGGAAAAAAAGAAAAGATTTGGCCTCTGTAGGTTTCCAAGTTTGACACACTCTCTACCACTGGAATTTTTTTTTTTTTTATGACCACAGGTTCAGACGCTCACCATTACCCAACTCCACCAGAAATCCCACAGGGGGCTAGAAACCTCCATGTGGTTTGGTTTCACCGTCTTTAACAGGAATCTCTGATCCCAAATCGACAATAACCAGAGCCGTAATGGAGACAGAGCAAAGAAGTGTCATATGGAGTCAGGTGAACTAACGTCTGGGTGTTCGAGTCACGTCAGAGCTAATCAGGAAGCAGGAAAAAACAGGCGTGAGCTGATGATATGCTTTCTAGATGCTTTTATATGTTACCATACATCAGCATGTCCAATGATACTTTAATATAAATCACGTTGTGTATGTAATACTGTTGTTCTAAAAATGAAGGACAACAAATTAAGGACTAACATGAGTTACAAATATCATCCCAGTACAATATTGTTAATACTGTAGATGGTTGCTCTACCCATATTTGGTCTTGATGCAAATTCTATCAAAAATTAACAAAACAGCATACTCAATCAAGCAATGGAACATACTCTCATTTCAGAAAGTGAAGAGGTGTGTCTGAAAATCTTATCAGTTTTGACTCTTATTCGGTGCGGCTGTAGCTCAGGAGGTGGAGGTGGTGAACGTGAGGCCAATTGTAAAGAGTTTTGCCCGTTAAGGGAGAAAAGCAAAGTGTTCCAAAATGCAGTCCATTTACCATTTTTTCAGTCATGAGAGACTACCTTCAATAATTCGTTGTTGCTGATGTTTGATCTCTCCAAAGGTCAGCCCTCTGGTCTCTTCGGTTTCGCTGACCAGCCAGGGGTTGGCTACAACACCTCCACTCGCTCCTGCCCCTCCGGCCATCAGCGTCGACCTGTGAATCATCAGAACAATACTTCCAAGTTCATCAAGAACCATCGTGGAAAATAAAAAAAAAATGTTTTGGAGACCATGAAATTACTATTCCTACCCAAAAGCAGCTGTTAAGGTAACAAATACAAATCACCCAACAGTGTACTACAACTGAAAGTAGATGGCAAAAATGCCCTTTTTGTCTGTCACTCACCATTCCGGCAAAGAAGTCTAAAACACTCATCGTGTGTCAGTGACTTTTACTTACAGAAAGTAAACATAATCAACATGCCTGGTTGGGATGGGAGTACTATGCACATTTGTACAACACTTATAGCAAATACATGTGCACAAGGCATGTTCAATACTGTACTCTTTTGAACATTTTATGACAACAAAACCCTTTAGATCACAAAAGGCCTGTATTTATTTTCTCACTTTGTCTTTGAAGGTTTCTGAATGACTGTGAAAAATACCAGGTTAGCTTGCGCAGTGTGTAAACCGTGCGTGTTACTCTGCTGGGGAGGTCTGGCTCTGACAAAGTGACACACCAGAGAGCTCTCTGCACTGTGCTGCGCTGTGTTAAACACTGCTGTGCGGTTTAAAAGCTATTCTTCTGCTAATAGCTTAAAGCTGTGTTTCAGTGCCCCACTCCGCCCCCACCCCTCAGAATCTCTGTGTGAGGCTGGATTTAACCATGTCTGCTGTGTGCAAGTCGTCTGCTGGTCAAGCCCAGGGAAAACCACCTCAGCCACCTTATCAGTGACTAAGGAAATAACAATGCTACTATACTGAAGTGTTTTGCTGTGGTTTTGAAGTCCAACTGACATAATTCAGTCTTTCATTGGTACATTTAATCCCAATCTTTCAAATTCAAAAGTAAAAGCTTTTTGTGCATAATCTCTTTTTTGCATGACCAACGCATACAATTACGTTTATCTCGCCCCAACTCATGCATCTCACAGTGTGGTGACCAATTCAAGATGTTTTTGAAGTGGTAAGTAGAGCATTGTGAGACCATTCACAATGCGAGCTAGCTGAGGCTGATACCATCAGAGGAGTTGGTGTGAGAAGGCATGCGGTCTAATCTCTCTGACATGTTTGATTACTAGGAGACTGCGTGCCAGCCCTCCACTTCCTCCATGCAACTGCCCAGTGTGTGAAGATCCAATTAACCAGTCAGTGGGAGTGCCAAAATCAGTCAGGCACATCTTTTGCCCTAGACTGCCGCCATCGGGGCCTGAGCACCCAGGTCCTGACTGAATGACTTGGACAGGCGAGATTTAACTAATTACAACTATTTCCAGTCCAATCAAATACTTTAGAAGGGTTAGTGAATAATGGAGGAAAGGTGGGTATGAGGGGAATAGAGGTGAACTGAGCGTTCAAATGTTGGCGCCATATCCTTCTTTTGCTTAGTCTGAAATGGAGAATCTCAGAATGTATTGTTTCAGGGATATATTAAAATCCCCACTGAAACCACCAACCCTCTTCTTCTACCCAAAGGTCTCACAAAAATAAAAAATAAAAAGAGCAGCTTAGATTATCCAAGCATGGCTAATCCACCCCCTCCCACATTCTGTCCTCAGAGACCACACAGTGGGAAAGGGTCCTACCCACAAATCCAAATAACCCACCCCATATCACTATTAAAGTTAGGTCTCACTGAGCAAACTAAAACTCATACGACCACATGATTACAGTTTGCCAAGCTAATTTATTAGGAAATTTCTTTACTGAGCCTTTTATGTAATTTTGGTGTGTGGTCTGTAAAAAGATGAAAGTCTGTGCAAAGCACCGCTAAGCAGATCAATCCCAAAACCAAGGCTCGTGAAAGATATCAGAGAAAGGCACTCTCATATCAAGGCATCAACAAAATCGATATTCTAAATTCTACTGATCTGATGAACCAGTGATGCTTGGTTTTATTCTACTGTCATTTCAATTACTCCTCAAAAAAAAAAAAAACCTTCTAAGTAGACTTATGATACTGTACAGGAACAGAGTTTTCTAGAAATTCTGAGCCTCAACAATGTAAAAACAACATGGAGGTGCCATTTAACAAACACACATTTATAAAACAGACATGAGAAACCAGAAGAAGTTAACAACATGGCACCATTTCCTCTTCCTGTCCAAACAAATATCACCTGGGCCAGACTAGGTCAAACATTACCAAAAGTAACGACTGACTGCTGCCTAGGGTTTTCAAAGCGGTCACATTGACATGCCATCAGATGATGAAGAGGATATAAGCTGTGGCATCCAGCTCTTTGATAAGCACCACGAGTACAAGAATAAATGCTCAGTGGAGAGTTATAAACTGTAAACTCACTCGTTCCGTCCTTGATCATCAAGGCACACGTGTCCATTTCAGGAGGTGCCAAATGTGTGATCAACAGTGCAAAGCACGCAAATCTCCTCATGAAAAACAATTAGCTACAAGGTTAAGCACCCTGTCATAATGGCAGACAGACAGACTTCCTTCCGAGTGATAGCACAGGGAGAGGTCACAGCACATGGGTCATACAGGATGTACAAAGACTTAGTTAGTGACCGGTGACATATCATCAAAGCAGAAAACAGAGCCTATGACCCCTCTGGTCAAGGACATAGACAAGAGAATGAGGATTCATTATTTTTAATTGGGCGACAAGCACTAGTAGATATTATAAAAAAAGATCTTGGAAAGGAAAATGACCAAATATAAGTTGGCATGTTCTGAACAGGATGCCCCCCGAAGCATCATGGCTTGATGCTTGGTTTGGCCATTCGGACACTGGCGGACAGTGACAGACACTATGGGTGGAGAAATAACCAACAATGCTCTTTAACTACTTAAGCAACAAGCTGGATGTCCCAGAATATATTTTTCAATATACAAGTGCTCTGAGGAGATTGAATGATAGAATGAATATAATGAATTTAACTGAAGTACCACATTGATCATAAATATGTTGCGATTCACCCAAACCTTTGAAATTTGGATCCAGTGGTCTAACTGCTGTGTGTGACCCATCTCATAACAGAAGAGAATGCTTAATGAGATTTGATGATGTGGGATTAATGTGACTTTGGGATTACATTATTTGCCTAGATTTGAATACCTGGAAGGCTCAGGTTCTGTGGCATCTCCTTTGAAGGTGACATTGAGCTGCTTCTCTCTGGTTAGCAGGTCATCAATGAGGTTCTGCCTCCTATCAGCTTCTGACTGCATTCTGATGACGCCATGTTAAGGACATGCAAAGGTCAACATTACTTTACAACACCTTCAGTGATAGTGGACAGAGGATGCTCCCAACACTTACCTTTGAGTCCTTTTGGAATTAACACATGAACACAAAACCCTTTTTAACAGGAAACATTTTAGGAGACAGGGCAGACCTTCTCTAAACACTATAATGCCATCTATAGGAAGACCACTGAAACTGCAAGCAAAGGAAACCTTCCAGCCTAAAATGTAATCTCCATCTCATGACTTCCACTGCCTGGAGCATTCTCAGAAGAAAGGATACATGCGGCGAGTAGATGACGCTCGCAACAAGCCGTCTTTAAGTTTGGAAATATTCTGTTTGAGCTTCTGCAGTGATGCCCGTAGTGCCATGTTGATCTGAAAAGACAGAAGATGTTCACACCAATCTACAGCTAGAGAAACCTATTTCAGGAGACATTTGTATGCAGTGCGTCTTTACTTGTTAATGTAACACCGTACCTTTGCAGGGTTGCCCCCTGTTCGCTGCTGCCTGTTCCGTTCATGAATATTTTCTGCTATTTCCTGTGCCAAGCGACAAGTGGCATCATAGTTCTGTAACCTATAGATCAGTAGGATGGAAAGGTCATGTAGATTAAAACAGCCATTTCTGACTCATGAAAAACAGCAGCCATAGACAAATAATGGAGAGACAAAAGAGAGATTCCGGTTAAATTATGTGGTTAATGTGGTAATGAACAAAACAAAAGGATCACCAGTGCATGGATTTGTACCGGGTGAAGACAACTGGCTTATCGGATTCCTAATGCAACCTGCTAAAATATAATATAATACTGTATTTTAATATTACCTTACAATACAATACAATGCTGTGCATACTATCTAGTTAATGTTCAGTGTTTGGACAGTCAGAGGGTTTCTTGCAACACGTTGATCATTTATTTGATGCTAGAGATTATTGTTGTTAAACTGGAAGAAAAAAAAAAGAAGCTGAATTAACACCCCTGACAGCCTCAAAAGCTTGAGCTGCACTATTAGTATTTAAGACCGTGCTAATATATTGTATTGTAGGGTTACTGTGTTGTGTTATTGTGTGCGTCAGAGAAGGAGAACCAGCGTCACATCCAGCATGTGACATTTCAGCATCGCCTTTTCCTCTTTCGATTGCGCTAAGGTTACAAACTTTCAATCTGAATAGCAGGATGAAAAATAATGCATAAAAACTAATAATTTCCCTGCCCTGATCCAGGACCGTGAGACTACATTCACCAACACATGCTTTTGTAATGGCATATTGAAAAAGCAAGTTTATATATTTGGTTAACGTCAATGTTAATAGGTAAGAGCTAGCTACCGCTTCAGCTAGCAGCACGCAGAATGCGGGTTCGTAACGTCATTTGTTGCGGATAATAATGCAGTTGAGACAATTTATTATGGCCGTCGAACACATTACTTACCACAGATCCTGAGACATTATGTTAAAAGTTAGCTATGAAGAAATAATCCACCTAGTTTGAAGCATCCGGCAGTAATCACCAGCAAACTGTTTTCTGTTTGGGTGTGACGTCACTACGGCACACCGCGAGCAACAATCGACTCTACAGCCGCGGTTTCCAGTTTTATATCAAACCTGCAATAAAAGGCTACTGAAAAGGAGCTTTCCGAAGGCCAGCATGCACCGTCTAAACATAACTATGTTTGATGCGTTTATGGGAGCAATATACACCCTAAACACAATTAAAACTTTGTCATGCTTTGTCAAACTTATTGGACCTGTAGCCCACCTTTCAAAAGAATAATATCCAAGTCTGGTGATGTGTTAACTGCTATCACAGAAATGATTTAACAGTAATACAAATGTGAATAATTTCTCCAGAGACTCGAACCCAATAACCACCTTGTGTGTTTCCCTTTATGAGAATGATGGATATTTGGTTGGCAGTAAAGAATGAGCTACAGGGACTTAAAGTGAAGCCATGTAAATAGTACATTTTGTACACTGTTAATGTTAATGTTAATGTTAAAACTGTCGGAACAGCGTGAAAGGAAACACAGAAAGTAAGAAAACCATGGTACATTTCTCACAGACTTTCTCACAATATGGGCATCCATATAGTATGTGTTTTAACTGCTCTTAATTCTTACATTACACTCAAAGTGCAAGTATGTCCAGCCTTTATGGAAACTGACAGGTATGAACGACAGCATGTTTTCTCCACTCATGGTGCTAAAGAATGTGTTTTATGTGTGGAGCCCTCATATGCGATAAGTACTTGTAGAGGTTTTATGTTTCATAACCAAACAGTCGTGTTTGGATCAAAACATATATCTGTTGTGTAGAATAATAAGCTTTAGAAGACTTCTTGGAATAGACTAATTTGGCATTTTGATGTTAGACATGCAGCAATTCACAGAAAGACCAACATCTACATGATTACCATTTTCTCTCTGATGACCTTATTCTCAAAAATTAATATTCAAGCAATTTGTTAATTGCAATGGCAATTGTGCATATATATAGTGTCTATTGTGGAAAGTGAGTGGATGTATGTAACATATAAATAATAGTTGGGGTTATTTGAAGGACACATGATCCAATTGTGTTTTTAGCAAAGTGCCTGTATTTTGTAATGTGATCTAGGAATTTTTATTGTGCGTGTCTTACTTCTCAGAATGAGACACTGTATTTTGCCAAAGTTAAGACAGGAAGATCAGTGGAACGTTTCACTTTCAGTACATGAGATCACAACAAACAAACCATACCACCATAGCTTGCCTCACATGGACACAGTCCACAGGCTTATATAAAGCCCTGATCCACAGAACGTGCAGCTAGTGACAGGAAACGCATTACCTTCCAACTTGCATATCTTTGACTTGACTTGAGATGATTCATGTTTCAAGAACGCCGGAGTTCTCAAATTGTGGAAACATGAATTCGATCTTGCTGCGCACATCCTCTGACCAAGACCTGGGCTCTATCGCAGGAGGCAGAAACAGGCAAAGGTCTTATTCCTATTACAGTCTCAAGGACAATAAGAACAATGGTGTGCAGACGCAGACAGAGGAATCCTATCTAAGACCACGCTCCAGGTATGTTTACTTATATTTATGTGGATTTGTGTTTTAATATTGCAAAATTTGAAAACAGAGAGACCATGGCCAACACAAAAAGGACTAAGAAGCATAATTACTACTAAATACATAATTAATACTGAATCAACTGCTCCCCAGGTCTTTTTACAGTTATGAGACATCAGAGACAGAGCTTTACCCCGACTATGATGTGGGAAACTTTATAAGGAACAGACCACTAAGGCAGAGGGCGAGCTCCCTGCACCAGAATCAAGTGAACAAAAAGGAAAACAGAGAAGGGGAAGGGGCTGGTGTTCGAATCACCTCTAAGAAGTCCAAATCTAAACCAAACAAGCACTTGCCATCAAGAGAAACTAATGGTACTGAAATAATGTTTTTATAATGGCATGCCTTCTGTTCCAAAAAATAGGTATAATATTTTCAATATTTGAGTCTATTTGTTTAGGGGAGAGAAATAATAAATAAATGCTTGTATGCATATTTTATTCAGGCAGTCTGAAGTCAGTATCCATGATGACCATCTCTGAGTTGGACAACTGGGAAATTAGCTTCAACTCGGGGATGAAGTATGGACAGTTTGTGGACTGGGAGAAGATTGACCCCGAAGCTGCAAAAAGATACCGGCAGATCCTGAACAGTGATCACCAGCAGCTGAAAACAATGGGCCGAGAAGGATTCTGGGCCGTGCCTCATACGCTAAGAGCCAAAGCTTACTATCACATCATCCACAGCATCAATTCCAGGTTAAGACCTTCACATTGAAAGCTCATAAAATCAGAATTTTAAAAATAAAATTTCTGTCATGAAGACAGAACATACATGCGTTTGGGGGAATTTATTTGACCTTTGCAAAATCAGTGTGTACATTTGAATTTAGCCAAATGATCTGAGTGTGGATTGATGTTATATCTGCAGTGGGTCTGTCGCTCCAGACAGAGATGTCTACTATGAACTGGTCAAGAAACTCTTTGGAGAACAGAAAATCAGCACCCATCCAGTCCCAGAGTATATGGGGGAAGGAGAAATACCCAGGTACCTTTATGGGCTAATATTGGCTCATGTATCATAGACATGTAAAAAAAATAGAAACATAAAACAATAGAAAAAATATTGCTCCTAAAAGAGCTTTTTTTTTCTCTTTAAGTGAATATGACATGTTCAACATGAATTTATTCTAAAAGGCCTTCTGTATGATTCTTAAGCCATCAAAAGAACAAACCTGAAAAGCAAAGTGTCCTCACTATATGATATAAGCACGGAAGCTGATATTTATTTGGTTAGTTTTTTACCTCAGTGGCCCCTTCAGTGGAATGCTCTTCATTGATGTATTGTGGATTTGTGACAGTGATTAGACAAGTACACTTATACCTCTACAAAAAGTCTCACCAAGTGGAGCTTTAAAAATGGAAAAAATATGATTGCTGTGCGTACACGCTGCACTGGACTGGAATATGAGCAAGTGAGTTGTTGCTTATTCTTCTCTTATCCAGATACTGTCTCAACAAAGCAGGCCTGAACTCTGTTAAAAAGATCCTTCTTTGCCTTGGCATATATTTCCCTGACATGAACTTCTGCCCCATCCTGCCCGAATTGGTCTCCCTCATCCTGCACTTCAGCCAGGACGAAGCTGAGTGCTTCCACAGTGTGTCCCGACTTATCTGCTACAATGACCCAAACAAGCGTTACATCGACCAGACCTTCCTCACCTACCGCGCCTCCTGTATGACCTTTGGAGACCTTGCTAACAAGTCCTGCAGAGGCATCCGTAAACTGATTGCCAGCTCTCACCAGAACCTCTTTGACTTTTACTCTGACTGGATCATGTGGATATTCGCTGACCTTCCGTTCATATATGCCATTAGAGTGCTGGATGTCTACCTATTGGAGGGCTACAAGGTCCTCTACAGGTTTGTCGCTGCTGCATTGCCACAACACAAACACAATCCTTCAATCTGTGTGGTTTCTTGTGACATAACCACTGCTTTTGAAAAATTTGCACGAAGGAAAAACAATACAGTTAAAGCGTCTCACGATGATTCTTCATAGGGTGGCACTGGCTTTGCTCAGCCTCTACAAAGTATCCGTGTCGTCTCGAGTGGCATATGTGGATGACTTCAGAACAGATATGAAAAGGTTTGTGCAGAACGTAGCTCGCCACTGCACAGCTGAGAAGCTTCTGGAAAGGGCCTTCATGATTCCTATGGCCACACGGAGAGAGCTCAACCTCCTCTTCAATGCCAATAAGGACTCCCTCATGCAAAAAGGTGTCAGCATAAACCAGAAGAGGTGGGTTCATACATAAATCGATACAGAAAATCCAGTGAGAGGCATATTTCTAAGAAATCTTTTTTGAAATCTGTTTATAGTAAGTTTCTAATATGCATGTAATCAATTATGTTTTGTACAGGTGTGAGGTGTGTGAGATAAAAAATAGTTTGTCTATATCTAGTCCTTCATTCTGAAAAAAAATCTGTTCACATTTATCTTGTTTCAATTAGCACATAGCTATGTTTATGTTCCTAAAGGCAGTCGGTTGAGACGGAGGACTTTAACAACTTCACCTCCAGTGTTGTGACAGGGACTGAGATGAGAGTCGTCTGGGCCTGGATACCTGAGCGCTTTGCCCTTTTCAGTCCCATTAGGCTGTTTAATACAGCTGAACATGGAAGAAGTCTTGCTTCGTAAGTAACCTTTGTTCAATACATTAATCCCATTGTGAAACCATCTGAGAGATAAAAAACTAATGAGTCGTTGCTTCACAGGCATGAATTATGTATAGAAGTGTTCGCAAGCCGTCATATCTTACAGTTTTATCTGTTCATACCCGCATTGTTAAACAAGACTAGGTCATTATGGATCAATAGCTGCTGACCACCATGTCCCAGCAGAGAAAAACAATCTCAGGTGTAGGTGCATAACAGAAAGAGGCCGTGTGTTTTCACTATCAACATGTTTGCTTTGAATGTGAAAGTCAAGTGACTTATAGTTCAGTGGTGACAAATGTTCTTTATGTACGAAAAATACCTCAAGCTGAAACTACTAATTCCTAACTGAGAATTTGACTGGGATTATTTTGTAACACAGTTTAAAAAACAACAAAGCAATGCTCCATATCTAAAGCGATCATTTCTAAAATATAACGGGGGATGCTACAAATTCAGATTATTACTGACAACTGTTTTCATTTCATCATTGTGTATCCACTTCAAAGTAAGTTAGTGATTCTAATGATTAATATCCGTGACTTGAATGGTGAATAAAACAAACAGCTCTTGAGTGAGTTTCGGCTGTTTGACACGAAAATATATTTTAATTCTTAAAGCTGTGATCTTGCGTTTGACCCTTCCAGCTCCTCTTGTTCTCTTCAAATAATATACAGTGCAGATAGCCTCTGTTGTATATTAATTTATGGGCTAGGTTTAGTCGTTAGTGACATTCTCAGGTTGTATACATGGCCGTTTTAGAACAACACATAGTTATGTTTCTTTCTCTAATATAGATTCTATTCACATGTGGAGGGACACGAACCAGCTGTCTTGATTATCAAAACTGTGGATGAAGAGGTAACATCAGATAACATAATGAATATTGGGACACATCTGATCATTTTGCTATATGAGCTTTTCCTATTGATTTAACCTTAGATTTGAACATAAGATGTCTTAATGATAATAATTAGTTTATGGGATGGATTTTGTATGGAACTGAAATCTTAGAATTTCTCTTTTATCAGGTCTTTGGTGCCTTCCTGTCAACAGATGTGATAGAAAGAAGAAAGCATGACTCTGAGGGACTTACATATTTTGGAACTGGGGAATGTTTTGTTTTTACGGTGAGACATATTCCTCTTTCTTCTGCTTGAATTCAACTCTGGGATGTCATATTCAGGTTTGCTGTAACATGCATCAAGTCAGTGGATTTTGTGTGTTCTTATAAAGTATCTTTACCATGATGTGCTAGAATTCCTCTTAAACTGCAACGAGTGTCAAACAAGACATTTGCTTGCTCGTTCAGCTTCGTCCCAGCATGGAGCGCTACCAGCAGGCTATGGTCAACATTATGACCAGAAGAACTTCCCTTCAGCAGGTTCGAGCCAGCAATGGTGCCTCCTTTGAGGTACCCAGTAGCGGCTGCTACCCCGTGACCTCCACCACAGCCACCACAACTCTGACCTGTCCTGCTGGAACCCCCCAGGACCCCAGATACCTGACGATACCCTTCACTGCCCCTACAGAGGGACCTATGACCTATGCCAAAGAGCCAAAGATGCCCAAGGAACAACAAGCCTCCATGTTCATAGCAGGCAGTGACAGTCAACTCATTATAGGTATGTCAGTTGAACATATTGTTAGAAGAATAGAAGGTCCTTAGAGAAAATGTCTAGTCAACAGTGATGTCAGCTGACAGGGGGATTGTTAATGCAGTGCTAATATATGTGTCCTCTCTTAGGTGGTGATGGAGGCCATGCACTCTGCCTACAGGAAGACCTAGAGGGAGGATGCTCAAAGCCTTGTGACACATTCAAGAGCATCCCACTGTGCAAGGGACATTTCAAGATCCAGGCCCTGGAAGTGTGGGGCATCCAGAACTCTATTTCCTTTTCTCACTGTTTTCCCTCTCAGTAGAATAACGAGAGAGCAGTCTTGTAACATTGCATCTTTTGGTAAACACTGAACAGGTATTCTTGATGCCGTTTCACTGGACATGATTGTTATGTACATTTTAAATATTTATTCTGTGAAATGCACATGCATGGTCCGACTGTGAATGAACTGAGTGACCCAGCAGGGAGGATGAGACATGCCAGCTCCAAGAGCAAAGCATCCAGTGCGACACAGTTTGCAGTAATGAACTGAGGAGGATTAGTGTGAGGGTGCTATGAGCCCCTCAGAGTCATCATAATTAATATCAATCACTGAAGATGTATTAACTGTATTCAAAGGGTCATCTTTAACCATTGGCTGATTGTGATAATAGCCATCTTACCTTTCTAGGATGTAGCCTATATGCCTGCTTCTACAAGTTTAATTATTAGTATTATTATATTGCAGTTTATCTGCATTTGACACAATTCAGACATGTGACCTATTGCAAACACTATATTTTTAACTGTATATTTAACGGAGTTAAAAGCAAATAAGTGTCAGACTAAAAAAAAATTGTTGTATTTCAGTCTGTCTTTAAAATCTTGAAATTGTCAACACAAGTATTAGTATTAAAGTGTTAATGTTTGCTTGTTTGCTGTTAAAATGACCTGACAGTTATTAATATCCCACAGCAGCATTTTGGTTCCCAGGTCTATGAAACCTTTGCTGCGTTCTCGTGCTGTTGGAACTAAGTGTTAAAGGGCACACTGGAACTGGGGAGACGCGTTGTTTTGTGTTCGTTTTCTTGCTTCTGTTGCTTGTTTATTGTGATAGCAGACACAAAAAAAAAACGTTTAGCGAAAATAACAGAAACGATGCCAACAACGAAGGCACCTGTGGGTCTGAATTCAGATGTAAGTCAGTGCACGATTTGGATCCGCCCGAGTTCATGTGCCTGTGGTCAGCGTTTAACTTGGTCGACACTTGTTTTCTTTTAAATAAATCAATTAAAAAAAAGTGCTTGGCACATAATTCGCACTTTCTTCTCATCGCCCTGGCACCACAGCACGACGCAGGTATGGTGGCGCATGATCACTGAAATTAAATAGTCATCGGTAACAACTCTCCGGCTTTTAAAAGGAATTTAAACGCCGAACTTACGTGGGGCACTTGAAGGTACCGCGCAGGGCAACGGGCAGCAGCAGCAGCTCCACACTGCTACAGCTCGTTCAGCGGCAGGCTAGCTGTACCTGTGAAGTAGGCTACGTTTAAAACGTTGCGGACAAACGATGTGACAGCCTTCTGTTGTAAGGATTATTAGAGAGGTGGGACTCCAATCTTATATTGCCTTGTTAGTCTTACGCGTTTGTTTTAGCTAACGCGAGAACAACGCTAGCTTTAGCTACGTTAGCTAACGTTGCCTAGCTCGCCGTGTGTGCATGTGTGTCCCCGATAAACAATCATGTAGCCCTCATTTGTTTTTTTTTGTTTTTTTAAAAAGCCACTTCAGCAGTGACATAGCTTGCGACACCGGTCGCGCAACTTGCCATGAGACGGGGTCTTGCGAAACTCCGTTCCGAGACATTTCAGCGTAGTCGCCCTGCCCATTTGCAGATGTTTCGTGCATAATATAGTAACCAACATATGTGTGTTTTCTGAAGCAGCACTTGGCTACCTGCCATTCGAGATGCTTTCTGTAGCGCCAGCTGCAAGAGTCGTCGGTTACAGTTTCAACATTGTGTCGTCCTTTATTCCCTTAACTCCACTCAAATAGGTT
The DNA here is from genome assembly GCA_036023855.1 of Gadopsis marmoratus. Taxonomy (NCBI): domain Eukaryota; kingdom Metazoa; phylum Chordata; class Actinopteri; order Centrarchiformes; family Percichthyidae; genus Gadopsis; species Gadopsis marmoratus. The sequence continues at coordinate 73,537 of JAVQJF010005494.1, forward strand.
GGCTGCGTGTTGCTGCTGTGCAGTGTGATCCCTCAAGAGTCAACATTATAAATAACTTGGCAAAATGGGTTTTGGTGGCTCCTGTTAATAGTATATATCTGAACAGGCGATGGTGCCATTGAAATAGCCCACAATGGGGCTTTGTGGCTGCTTAACCTGCTTCAGACATGCTGTCTGTCAAGGAAGGCCACCCTGTGGTCAGAGGAATATCTCTTCATACCTGGTTAACATCATGCATAATCATGCACCCATAGTGCAGCTAAAAACAAAAAGAAATCAAACTGAAAACGTTCAGATAAGGCTGACTGATAGCACGAGAGGAGAACAACTGGACTGTTCTGCTTCACGTACTCCTCTGTGGTGTCCTCATTATCCAAAACACCACACGGCTGGTTTTCAGCCAGCAGAGAGATTAGGGTCGAGCCTCTAATGTAGCAAAGCTACGTGTGAACGATGAACATCACTAGACTTGACTCAAATAACTGAACCCAGCCATGCCTAATATGCTGTAGTGTAACAGGACTTTGTTATATTATGTCTCTTTCTGTCATCACGTCACAATCATGTATTTATACACATCTACATCATGACACCAGCTCTCTGGGTCTTAGGGCAGAAATAACTAAGTTATGCGTAATGTATAATTTTGCATGGCTACTAAACGGATACATTAGGATTTCACAGTAAGGAAACATCAGTAATCCAGCGCGCGTATTTCAACATGTAAAACTTGTGCTTAGTTATTTTTGTACCCTTTCAATTCATTACACATTGAAGCTAATCAGCTGACGTTAGCTTATTGCAGATATATCAGTATTGGTGCATATGTCTGATAAGTAACAAGACATTACAGTTCAACAATGCCAAACTAAGGCTGTTGTTATTGAGAAAGTATCACTGTTACAAAGTTTGTCACTAGAGGGCACTGCTGACAAGCTTGTTCACTGTATTTTGGTCACAAATAAAAAACAAACTGCTCTACAATATGATGTAATTTTCCATTTTTCTCTGTGTCTGTTTATGTGCTGTATGTATGTAAATGTACATAGGCTGCAGTCATGGGCCCAGACACTGCATCTGTCCCTAAAACAGAACCTTCAGAAGAAAGTAAGTGT